>JAVIWB010000235.1:0-146854 GCA_031893035.1 Dermolepida albohirtum | reverse complement strand
GCTACTTCTACTACTTTCGTAGCTCTACGTTGTATATAGTAGAAGTAGAATATTTTTTAACTTTAATTACTCATACAATGGATAAGGTCGTATAATATATTTCTTCACTAATTAAGATATGTATATATATATATATGTATATATATATATATATATATATATATATATATATATACATATATTACCTGCATTAATTGATGAAGGATTGAGTAAATTTGAAGTATTTTTCTTAAAGGTTATCGTATTTTACTGTTTAGAAAAGCATTATCACCATCGCTTTGTCGATCAGACGATCCTAAAACAACCACTAGCGTGTTAGTACTGTGATTATTCTTGTTATTGTAATATATATGTAGGCACACTTTTTGGTGTAGCCTAAAACATAAATTTATTATTGCTTAATGAAATTTTTTACTGATACCTCTTGTTTTGATGATGTCTTTCCCATCAACAGCACCAATGTCCAATAGTAAAAATTCCATTTATTATTAAATATATGTGTAATATTTACATTTTTAATAGCTGAGAATCTTTAGTTCAATATTATATTATATAAAAAATCTCAAACTGTTATCCGGAATCTCATTTCTGTAGGCAGAGGAAGTCTATATATATTTTTCTTCTAAAAAGTAAGTTCTGCGCAGATATTCGAGGTCTAGTTCATATCTCAAATATAAAAAAACTTATTTCCTTTTGCAAAGTATTTTTTTAATATATTGCACATTTCTTTAGTTTTCGGCACAAAATATGGCAATGGTACTCCAGAATTCATATTGTAATATGAATTCTGGAGTACTAATACAATCAATCAAAAGAGTTCATGTTCGTACACCTTTAAATGTTGAATATCATCAAATGTGAACATCCGACTGTGATAAAGCATATTTATTTCCATTTAACAACGTTAAAAACTTGCAAACACCTTTAATAACAATATAAAAACTTATTATTTACAGTTATAACCGGATCTTCACATTTGATGATATTAAACAGTCACGGGTTGTATGAATACTTTTGTTATTAATTAAAAACTCTTAATCATATTAATTTTATCATTAATTATTAATATAGTAATTATTAATATGTGACTATGAATCATATTAATTATTAATATGTGATTAATGACAACTTAGTTGTCGAAATACCTATATAGAGTACGAACATTTTTACGTATACAGAGCACGAACAATTTTTCGGTTAATTCAATTAACTATAGTCTTCAACAAACTTTATTTCCTTTTGTGACTGACTGTGTGTGATACATACATTAGTCTAGTTATAGGTTATTTAATAAAATATATAAGCACGATTATACAAAAATTTCGTTAGTAAGATTATATTTCACAAATTCGTAATTAATTCATATGATCCATAAATAATTATCTATGTGTAAGCAGCCTAGGTTTTTCATTTAGTAACTTACTACACAACTAGGAATTTATCATTTACGATTGGGAATTTTCTCTTATTTATAGTTTCTTCAATTTAAATTCTTTTCTACCTTTTCCTATATATATATATATATATATATATATATATATATATATATATATACGATATATATACGTATATATTGTATAAATGCATTTCTATATCAACCAATAAATTATTAATGGATAAAGTCTAGGTTATATTCGTTTTACTACATGTAGTAATAAATCTTACAACTGTCGTAATTTCTCCGTATTAATAAAATATAAAAGACGCAATTTGTCATTTGCGCCGAATTCTTTATACCAGTTCCGTATTTTGGCTTTTCGTGCTCTACTTTTTTTCGCTAAGTAGATATAAAAAAAAGTATATAACGAACGCAACTTTTTTATTTATATAACGTTATTATCACTACATACGTCATGTGCCAGCCGCTTGAAAGTGTTATTATGTCTTATTGCTTTGGAGAAGTAGTTCTTGTCAAATTCATACGATATATTTACTTTTAGAAAATTGAAAGGTGAGAATAGCTTTTCGTACAATACATACATTGTGTGTATGCACAGAACATATTTTTCACTTAATTTTACAGTACCAGAACATTTTCATGTTATTAATTAATATATTGTTTAGTTTCTTCTGTCAAGTTCATATTGCTCGTATGTTTGTTCAGTCTACAAACTAGGCAGTATAGTAGTGCATATAGTGCTAGAAGGTCCATTATTATCTTAACAAACTTTCTGCCTCTACTCAATATGTCTCTTATAAATTCGGGCGACCATTCCCTAAAAAAGCGTCTATTTTTGTCCTGGATATTTCCCATTCATTCCGAAATTTATTTCAGCCCACTTTTTCACGATTGATTTGCTATTTCTTTTTGCAATGCTGCAGGAAGTCTCCGGTCCTACGAAAGTCATTGAGCCAGTTCGTCTGTTTTTTTTGTTGGCTTTATAGCCCTTATGTTCTGAGGTTTAGACTACTACCACCTTTTTGCGACTACAAAACTCGTCCAGGGCACGCTTACAATCCAGTGCAAATTGGTGACTAGAAAAAATGGCCACTGTGCGTTTTGTCCTATTTTGCCTGTTAATTTGACGCAGTTATTTCCATTTTAAATGCCGCTGTTTCTTTGCCCAGACTCACCTGGATCTTCGTATTTTCTTCGAGTCCGTAAATTCCGTCTTCAACTTCATGTTCTGTTTTAGGTTCGTCTAGATATCAAATACATATAGCCCTAGCACTCTGGATACGATGAAATAAATTATGACGGCTTCGCTTTTGTTCGGCGCTGATTCTGAGGAGATTTCTTATGGCGACACCTTTTAAGCCAGAAAAAGGAACACGACGGAAGTTAAAATTTGAAAATAGAACACATAAGGGAAAAAGCTCTTACCTTGCGATGGTTTTTTCTTTTACCCTCTGTGTTAGAACGAAAAAAAAGAAAAGTTGCAATATTTTGTTCCTCCAATGGAGTAGGAAATGACGTTTTTCTTCCGGGACAATTCAATTTGATTTCCAAAAATTGGGAGAGGACTAATCAATAAAAGGGAAAGACAATGCATCTAATATTAGATATTCCTGATTACAACCTTTTACTAAGCAGGTCTATAAGCAAGTGAGTATGTGTCGAGATCTTTCTTCAACGTTCGACGTATGAAAAAATGTAAATATAAGGAAAGACATAAAAAGTGATGCAGATATATGAAATAAAACTTGCATACGCGGTAGGGTCATAAATAGGGCTGATTTAGCGAAGGTGTTACGAGCATGTAGTAAGATATTTTTTCGGTTCTCCTCTACCTGGTAGGATTATTTTATAATTTTTATCAAAGTCGAACTGCCGAAGCTGAACCGGCATCATTCAACTTCCCTATGAGAGAGTACTTGAAGTTCTTCTATCAACTTATGATGATTAGTATTGTGGATTTGGCTTATAAGGTATTGATTTGGCATTAATCCATAAACTATTGGCCTTACTTCGCTTTATATGTAAATGCCTAAAGGTAGTAAGTTCACCACAGCTCTAGGAGCTGTTCTCATGGTTACTTTTGCACTTAAAACATACGACTTTTTGTTTGCCGTTTAAAACCACCGACTCCTTTTTGCTTACTTTTTACTATCATCTTTGATGAGCCATTTGATGGGTCTAATTATCCTTCTTCATAGCCACAGAGTTTTCATGGAACTAAGTTTCTAATTTTTCCCACATGTTTGCCCATATTTCTTCTAGGAAATTATTGTTTTATAAGTAGTTTTTAAGATATCAGAATACTTGGCTTCCTTGGAAAATAGAATTTTCACGTTTTCTACCCCTGGAGATGGTAATCGTTATAGCACTCGTCTTTTTGTGCAGGCAACCATTTGCGTTTCATGAGTGATAATAAACATTCTTTTCTACATTAATTGTATACTATATTTAGACCCGTTTATGTTCGCTCTGATATAACTTCAATAACGACCCTGGATGATAATTGCTAAGTCGTCTCCTAGGTAATGGAAATCTTCTTAGGAGATCTTCCATTAGAATCACCTATTGGAATAACAAAACCATACTTCGCTGTGGACAACACTCTGCCCCATGTTATGACTTGTATGGTGAATTCACCTGTGGAGAATGTTACTATTTTTCTTTTGAAGCTAGCCGTACCTGTATTGGATGAGTAGATATGGGCTGCCCATCTATTATAACACAGGTGCAACTGTTTTCTTCACCATGATCTCTACTACAAAGTTTGTAGTTGCATTATTAAATACTTATTCCTATGTTTAGCAGCATGGCTAAGTAGTCTATTTAAATCATCCAACATTGCACTGCCTATTACTTCATGACTGCCATTTTAAGAATTTCTCTCGTATATATCTGTTTTGAACACGAAAGATGATAGATTAATTGATATGTACGACTTTGGAGTTTAGCTCGCTACTCTACCCGCTTTGGATAGGTAGACGATCTTAACCTTTTGCCATGCAGTAGGTATGCAGCAGGTAAGCAACATGAGCGTTGTCAATTTTACATAGATGCGGTATTACTATCTTTACTCCCATTTGTAGTAATGCATGATAAATTCCATCTACTCCGGGAGACTTGGTTGGTTGAATTCTGCCTATAGCTCATCTAATTCTATTTGACTTCATGACTTAGGCTAGCGTAGTTAGCTTCTAATCACCTTGACTTTTCGATCCGTTCGAGTTCTCTAGAATTGACGAAACCAGAAAGTGAACTTTTAATGGTTTCATAATACTTCCTCATCCGCTTTCGCATATATTTCGTATACGCTTTTCTGATGAGGCTTACCTGAACTACTAAATTATCTGCCTTGGCTAAGACTTTGTGGATTCTAGAACATGTGGAGGTTTTATTCACCTCCTCGCATAACTTTCACCATGTATATCTCTTCGTTTTGTGAATTTTCTACTTATACTGGGCAAGTTTGGTCTTATAGACTTATAAATGCTTCAATTTTGGTTGTACATGTCTTCGACCTTGCTAAACAGCTTTCGAACTTCAGCTCCTAGCTTTCCTGAATTCTTATTATATCCGTGCTACTTTATCTCTCTTGGATTTTTGTACCTCGTCTCTACAAGGGAAGGTCTACATCAAATTTAAACATTCTGTGGTCCAAGCGCGAAGGTTGTTGGTATATTAACAATTTATATTTCCTCAGGTATTATGAATTACAATAGAGACACACCTCGTTTATTGGTGTATTACTTCCCCATAGTAAATGATGCATATTCATTTTAAAATTAATTTATTATCTAAGTGAGAGGGTAAATGTTTCAAATATCTACACAAATTTCTGACATCTACTAAAAGTTTCTTTTTTGGGCCAATCTATTATTCCGTTATGAAAATTTAAGTAGAATCTCGAAGAGAACGGAATATTATCAATTCTAATATATTCTGCTCTCAAATATTTCCCTGATGTATATTAAATACTGATTTACGCATACGTTTTATAAAAATAGAAAAAGATAGTTGCCCGGTATTAAATTTACTGAAAAAGTATTAAATGGAAGCTAAAAAGCGAAAAATAAAAGGTTAAATGCTATAAATACTGAAATTCCAGATTCACGTCAGAAGTTTGGTCGTTACTAGAGTTTTATTAGCAATAATTTTAGTCAGGAGTTAATTTTATTTTATAATTAATTAAGTATTTTACAGTATGTGATAAGTAATCATTAAATATAAAGTGGTTTTAATAAAAAGCTTGAAAAGTGATATACAAAGAGGTAATATTTGATCAATAAGGTTGATATATAACCCCTTTCCACATTAACTTTTGTAAATTCTGTATACGCATTTCGACAACCAAGTTGTCATCATCAGCAGATAATTTCAAAGTGTCGCACCTGGTAAAACACGGCGAAAAAATTGTACGAAAAAACAAATGCGTATACAGAATTTACAAAAGTTAATGTGGAAAGGGGTTATATGTCAATCTTATTGATCAAGTCAATCAACCACAGGCTCCATCAAATTCAACTAAAGAGGTAATAAAAGAACTACGATCGCTTTTGCAAATAAATTATACGAAATTTTAAGAACTGTATATAGAAAAGTTTTCTACCTAACAATAAAATGAAAGATCTATAGTTTCTTAGATCAATTTATTTTTTAACGTAATCTCCCTTAACTTCAACGTAGACGCACTTTTCCTATGATAGACCAACTAGAGAGAATAATAACTATTACCGAGATTTAACGGTTAAATTTGAGGAATGAGAATAAAGGGGTGAGAAGAACTTAAAATAACATAACTTATTTGGCATTAGTAGCTTATTAGTATATCTATGAGAGTACGTGACCAAAAACTATCTCCCTCACTTGACCATGTCACAGCACCCAGGAAATTAAAGGGTTCAAAAGGTAATAAACAGCTCTGAACTGATATTGAACAGATAAAGAACGGATTTTAACTGATAAAGAATAGCTTTTAACTAATAAAGAACAGCTTTTAACTAATAAAGAGCAGTATTGAACCGATAAAAAAACAGTTTTGACTAATAAATAACAGCTCTGAATTAATACTGACTTATTCTGAACTGTTAATGAACAGATAAAAGCTATTGCTTATCAATTAAAAGCTGTTTTTTATCATTTGAAAGCTATTCTTTATCAGTTAAAAGTCGTTCTTTATCTGATCAGTATTAGTTTAAAACTGTTTATAATCTCCTGAGCATTTGAATTTTCCGCGTGCTATGATGTGATGGGTTTTTGGTTTCGTACTGTCTTAGCTATACTGCTGGCGGGTATTATTAAACGAACGATATTTTGTTCTTTTGATTTTATTTTATCGTGTTAGTATTGTCTGACGATAGAACGCAAATATGCGATGTAGCACAACGTGTAGTCATTATTTTTAACTTTACTATCGCCGTTGCGTTACAGAGAATAGTTCGATTTATTTTTAATTTATTCACGTGGAAAAAATATTAGGCAGTGAGCCGCATGAAAAACAGGCAACAGGTCAGGTTTGGCCTACGAACTGAAGTCTTCCGTCTTTTGGTCTAGACTGTTGTTTCGCTTCAGTGTGTATTTAAGAGGAATTAAGTTGGTTAAGCTCTAAACTGGTTTAACGTTTTTAGTAGATTGTTGGCCAATCGCGACACCAACTGGGCTCACTCATGTGAGATTTTTACACAACCTATTCCCGCACCTTGATGTGACATTTATTCAAAATTAAAGAGTACCTCAAACTCCAATGAAAATTCTGTTGAAAGTATTACCAAAATATACAGGGCTGGTATTCTTCCGTTAGTTATGTTTATATATATATATATATATATATATATATATATATATATATCATATTACAGCGATGTTAGAACCGTGACTATCGGAAGATATGAATCGCGCTGAATATTTCGGTTATGGTTACTACGTACATACATATTACGCACTGAATGTAAATTTGATGTGACTGGCCGATTTCATGGTGGGGTATGATTTTAGCTGTTAAAAATGAATTTTCCGCTGCTTTATTTAATTTTAATAATTTTAAGTTTTCTTCTTGAATAAATTTACTTCTCCGTAACATTATTGCTAGCTTATTATATTAGTTATATATATATATATATATATATATACATATATATATATATAAAACTATAACATCTGATAAATTGTATATTTAACATATAAGTTATTAACTAGACAATTATATTTTATACAATAAAAAAATTTAGTACATAATCTGATATTATAAGTAATATTAAATAATAAAATAAAACTTTGAACTAAAAATGACTATAAGTTCAGAAGTTACTATATTTACTGCATCACATTAATGTAACTACAATGTTGTTTTCATGTGTAAAAGTATAAACATAACATAATTGTGACCAAATATACTATTAGGTAGATGTATATTATAATGTAATATAATCATTACAACACATGTACAAATATATATATATATATATATATATATATATATATATATATATATATATATATATATTATATATATATATGTGACTGTATGTATTTTATATAATTCATTACATTAATTTATTAAATTAATTGAAATTTTAATCAGTATTTAATTTCAAGTTAAAATTAATTTAAATATCTTGCGATATAAAATAATTACTTATCAATTTGTATCATTCTTCATTTCAGATACCGCCAGAGGTAGAATCTATACTAGCCGAGATATATATTACTTTATATATTTATGGTAAGTAATATATAAATAATATTATCAACTATTATTATTTCTATTGCATTTATTGGCGCAAACATGGAAATACAAGACGTACCCTTGCATTTAATTGATACTTAATATGCTGAGTAAAAGAATGTAGTTATACTGCAATTAACTGGTAGCCAACGTAAGGCTAAGTTTGTACATCTAGCAGTTTTACTCAATATATATATGTATATGTTGGACGTATGGTTTCTCGAGCTCTTGGTCTTAGTTCCAGAAAATTTCAAGTGCGAACGGTTCTTCTCAGGATACATGTCAGACCAAAGACCAGAGGTGCTCACCTTACTATGTATAGTAGTATTCGCATGCATACTAGTTTCTACTAACTTTCTGACCAAATATTCGTTTCAATGCAAACAAAAAATATATTATTCTTGTGGAAAAGGAAGTTGTATACACTTTTAGATAAACCGATAATGAAAAAGGAACAAGACTTGAATTAGTAATTGTGTTTCTATTTGATTTTGTTCCACAATTCCCAAACAATATGGTAGAGACAAAAAATGAACAGAAAAAATAAATTAAGAAATAAAGATGAGACAAACGTTATATAGCAATAAATAAGAACCTAACAAAAGTGCAAAACATAAAATACAATTATAATAAATGAATAAATGAAAATCAATTGTCATTATGAATAATTCGCTGATTGCGACTACAAACTGTATATATTAATAAGCGTTCACATATCTGTGATTCTTTGAAGTTACAGTTATCAAATGTGAAAATACCACGATATTTTCGTGAATAGTTCTTTGATTTTTCAATTTGGCGTCGTAAATTGACTATTTATTCCATGGTGGCTGATATATGCCTTTTTCGGTCAGTTGTCTCAGATCTCCATCTACAAATCGGTTTTTGAACTTAAATAATGCTTCAAAAGGCGTCTTGTCTAAGATTTTATTAATACTCGTGTTTAAACTCATCTCCATTTTTTCACTTTCTCAACCAATTCTTTGCTTTCGAGTTTTATGTTAACCTTAACTATTAATAAAAGTATTATGATTCTGCTAATTCGCTCAATTTGACCATTCGCCTGTGGATACTGTGAGAAATTCAAATTATGTTTTATTCCTCGTCTCATACAATATTCTTTAAATTCATTTGAAGTAAAACAAATGTCTCTGCCTGTCATGATAAGAATTGGCAAACTAAATGCCATTATAAAATCATTTAGAGCTATCAACACAGAACGTGTTGTAGTTTTATCAGATGGATACACTTTACTGAATTATGTCAGTACATCGACAACGACCAACAAATGTGTATCACCTTCTCCACTTTTTCTCTACTAAGGATTCAAGATGCCCGTATGAATACGCTCAAATGGTTTTTGTGGTCGCGGTATCGGAAGCATTGTTCTTCCCCTTTTTCCTCCGTATATTTTACACAATAGGTAACTTGGCATTAAAGCTTCTCGAACTATCGGCGTATACCTGCAAACCGATAGTTTTCTTGAATTTGTAATCATATATGTACACTCCGCGCAACATGAATAGGACCACCCGACTTGTTGCAAGCTTTCGGTGGTTTGAAAAACAATTCATTTACTAAAAATACAATGCAAGTTTGTAATGGTATGATATGGCAAATAATACGCATTATTGCGCAATAGTGCCTAACGTTATGCATTGGGTGACGTAAGTACCACATACATATAAAATGCACCGCGCCGGTTGGATACGACCAGTATTTAATAGTAAGCTACCGGATGAGTGTCGAGTTACAACGTGTATCCGGATAAACAAACATCTGTAATTAAGGGTATTGTGCAACGATGGGACGACAGAAGTGCTTAAGTATGTAAGAAATTGGAAAAATTAAAGCGTTCCATCAAGAAGGGTATTCCTCAAGGGCTACTGCAAAGAAAATAAGTCGATCACACCAGGTTGTGAACAATTTTATTAGGGATCCCGAGAATTATGGAAAACGTTTTAAAGGGCGAACAACATCCGTTACAACTAAGAGAGAACGTCGAGCCATATTACGCGAAGCATCGAATTCGGCATTAACGGCAAGACAAATCGCGAATAACGTTGGAACGAATGCATCGGTAAGAACTGTACAGAAGTTACTGAAGACCTGTCCGCATTTAAAACGTTTGAAAATTAAACGACGGCCTCCTTTAAGGGAATTTCAGTGCACTGCACGTCTTCAGTTTGCTCAAGCAAAAATGGGGTGGACAAGAGAATGGCAAACTGTTATTTTCAGTGACGAGAAGAAGTTTAATTTAGATGGCCCGGATGGGTTTTCTTATTATTTCCACGATTTACGTAAAGATGAAGTGATTCAGTCACTAAGGCGAGCCGATGTTGGTTCAGTCATGGTATGGGGAGCTGTTTCCTATAACGGACCTGTTAATTTAGTAATAGTGAAGGGCAGACAGAATTCGGAAAAGTACGTCCAGCTGCTGCAACAGGTGAAAGACAAATTTTCCAACGTTATGGCAGGTGGGCCACTTATTTTCCAACAGGATAATGCCAGTATTCACACCGCGCGCATTGTTCGACGCTGGTTTCAAGAACAAGGCATGGAGGTTCTCGATTGGCCATCGCTCTCCCCCGACCTGAACATCATAGAAAATGTTTGGGGATGGTTGTCGCGTAAATTGTACTCCAATGCTACCCAATTCAGTTGCGCTGACGAACTAGAGCAGGCGCTGAAACGAAGTTGGGCGGAACTTCCCGTTGACTACTTGAGAACCCTGTATAATTCCATTCCATCCCGACTATTTGAGGTTATAAGAAATAATGGCAAAAGTACTCATTATTGAACAATAAATTATTTTGTTATTGCAAACGAATCTTTTATTTTGTAGATTGGTCGTATTCAAGTGGCGTTTAATTACTCTACTTATTGTCATTAGTAACGTACAGTTGCACTGACTTTTACAAAAATTATATTTGCTGCCTACATACATCTTTTTATCAACCCTCTTATTTTCGAAAATAACAATTCCAGCGCGCTACCATGTTTATACCAACTACAAATGTCATATATGCAGTTGGTCCTATTCATGTTGCGCGGAGTGTATATCTATAGTTCTATTTACACTAAAATGTCCTGATAAACCAAGGAAACACACTTTTATTATCGCATACATTTTTCTCATATTTTTGTTTTTCATTAATCGTCCTCTTTCTAACAAATAGTCTTTCACTTCCTTTTTTCTCTTCGTTTGTACTAGGTAGGTTCTCTTTTTAAAATATGTATTTTTCGTATTTCTGGGTCATTCTGTTGTATCATGAACGAAAATCCTATCGTATGAATTTGAAAAGTTTCCATCCTTGACATTGCGTCCTTCATTAGATCTGTTTCTGGTTTCGATGTGTTTCACCTTCGAACCCAGTCTAAATTAAATCTTAACTCGTAACCTAATTCATTTGAAAGATTACTCTTTCGGGCTATTTATGGGTTAATGTTTTTCTTGTGTTTAAATATACTATTGCAGAGAGTCTGTGTAGATTACAAATTTTAGGTCAATCAATAAACTTCGAAGTTTGTGTGGACACCAAATAATATCCATTAAATTAAGTTTACCAGAGTGATATAGATTTTCTACTGGAATAGTCTTTTTGACACAGTGTGTGTGATACAGGATGTACCTCCACTATTACTCTGGAGTAACATACCTCTCATGCCCTCGGTACTCGCATCACAATGCAATTCAGTATAAGCGTTAGGATTACATAATTGTAACACGAGTTTGGAAGTAAAAATTTGCTTACATGTTCCCATTTAAATTTACCAGTCTTCTTTAACAAATCACTCATCGGTTGTGTTTTCTATGCGTACATGTTCATAAATTTTTCACAAAATCCACTTAGTCGAACAAGTCTCTTTATTTCATGCACGTTGGTAGGGGTTCTGAATTCACTAATAGATTTGATATTGTTCCTACTATGACGGATGCCATTTTCGGATATAATTAATCCAAGATATTCCACTTTCTTTGTGGAAAACCGACATATATTTAAGCTAAGTTTTAATTTTACCTTTCTCAATGCATCAAAAATTATTTTTAATTTCTCCAATATATCCTCAAACGATTTCGCAGGAAGTAATATGTCATCAAGATACCACAGAGATGTGAAAATATATACAGCACTTATGCAAATTCAAACATCATTCACTCGAACTGATTTGTTTGTATTGAAGTAATACTGTTCATTTATACATCCTCTGTCAGGGGAATCTGTAGGTGATCAGAAGCCAGATCCAACACACCATGCACCATGTAAATCAATAAATTGAATATTGTTATTTAACATCGGGAATATTTTCTCAATTGCCTATTTAGCCTACGATAATCCACTACTAGTCTCGATTCGTTACTTTTCTTCATTACAAGTAACGCAAGTGATGCATAAGGAGGGTTTGTTGCTGTCACCCTTGCCAGTTGTATTCATTCATGGCATCATCGAATATTTTTGTAATTTTTTAATTTATGACGTGTTAATTGTACTGGTTCATTATTGTCTACTATGTCCATGTGCACTAAATCTGTACATCCTATTTTTTCCAATTTTATTGCAAAGTAATCTTCATTTTTGTTTAACGTATTTAATAATTGGCACTTTTAGTTAAAATATCTGTATTATTTATCATGTCCACAGTTATTTTGGTAGATATTGTTGAATAAACATGTTCTGAATTGTTAATTGTTTTAATACTAATGTTTTTTGTTAGCAATGTCATGTTTCATTTGCAATTGGTACTAATAGTTTTATCCTCTGATCACACATGAATTAAATTTATTGACTGTCAATAAGCCGATAATGGATTTGTCTGTTTTGTCATTAATTTACGAAAATGGGGTTTCACTATTGTAACCGAACACAAATTTCACAAAATTTGCACCTTCTTCTCACTACTCACATTCTCCTTATAATTCTTTACTCTTAACCACTTTCTTATATAAATCTGTTTTATTTTTCTGAAAAAAAGATATTTCTAATTCTGCTTTAAAATTCTTCCAATTATTCTATATGATACATATGTATACCAATATTTCGCTGCACTTGATAAATTACTTTGACCTGTCAAAAATAAATGCATCTTGCCATGAATGTAAAACCGCACTAGTTTGGAGTTGTTGCAATTCTGCCAATTATACCATTACTTAAATACGGCATTATGCTAAAATTTGTGTTTGCTGTTGCGTTTGCTACATTATCGCTTTCTAACTAATTAATGCTTTAATTTTAGTCATCATCTTATACGCTTCGTTATTTGTTATCGGTTTGTTGTATTTACGTCGCGTTTTTGAATAGTATTTTTCATTCTTCTCGGATTTTTTGATATATAATTTTCAAATTTCTTATTATTTTACTCTATCATTTCCAATATTCAGTTTTCTTTTAAGGTCATCAGTACAAAATTCCACTTCTGAGTTTATAGAAAATCAAAATAATTATTTAAGTAGTTTAAAGTATAGATTGCACACACGCACACACACACACACACACACACACACACACACACACGCACACGCACACGCACACGCACACGCACACGCACACGCACACGCACACGCACACGCACACGCACACGCACACGCACACGCACACGCACACGCACACGCACACGCACACGCACACGCACACGCGCACGCGCACGCACACGCACACACGCACACACACACGCACACACACACGCACACACACACGCACACATGGAAATATAGAATTTTAAAACATTCAAATAATTAACTAAATCATCATGTTTTTAAAAGAAAATTCCACGATCTAAACTCACAAAAATATAGACTTTAATGCTCGGTTTATAAATAAACGCATCGAACACAGCAGGTGATGTTAATATTGTATAAGAAATATAATTTTTGTTTAGAATTTAAATATGAAAAATATATATATATTTTAAATTTGTTGTCTGTTTATTTTTCAAAACGGTATAATAATCAACATTGGCATAACTTATATTTTAGTTTTTCTATAATATGCGCTGGTTTATAAATAGCAAAATAACGAACACGATGATTTTAAAATGATAACTAAATATAATAAGATGATATTTACGACATGATATTTGCAATCAGTACTATACACAACACAACCTATTTCTTTCTCCTTCATTTCATAATACTTTTTCTATCAAATTTCTAAAATCGTCTACTGAGTGAGTACCATTATTTAATAACTAGACTTTATTATATTTTTTTCCGGCTCAAACCCTCACGCACCTCTTTTTCTTTCCAGTTCCATTCCATCACTGCTAACCTACTCCTCCACTAAGATGGTGCGAAGTACAAACTTTTAACGTTTCTAACACAATGCGACATATTCGATGTAACATCGTCGAGTGATGGAGTAAGTATGCAGAAACGAGTGCTTTCGCAGTAGCGTACTGCTCAGTTACTTTCAATAATAAAAGTAATAAATGTAATTACTTACTATTTTAGTTTTTTTTGTGTTGCTAATGTAGAGTCACGCAAAAATTCACTACACTATTATGTTATTAGTATGCCTTCCAGTGCACTCAGTCATACTCCTATAGCGAGGTGAAAATATTGTATGTTGGTACGTTTTGAAAAGGAGCGTTCTACGTCTAATGATGTAATGTTTGCGAATTTAAAAAGGACGTTCGCATCATATTCGCACTCTTGGTTTTCAGTTAAATTCTTGTCTATACGCACTATAGTTCGAAAATTGGGATTCTTATTTATAACCGCACACAATTTATCGGTTGTTAATCTTTCTATATTTTCTGCTAGATCTCCTAACGAGGCTTTGAGGTAATGTACTATATTTAGCGCTTCATATGACAGCTTGGTGTTGTGGAAATTTGCTCTATTTGAGTATGGAGTTCGATATTTGACACCAGCCGCTGACTTATTGAAATTGCTTGAGCATCTTGCGGATTTAAATTTAAGATACAATGTTTAACAATGTGTAAAAATTTCTCATAATATAAATCAGATTAAAGTCCAGTTTCCCATCTCGTCTATACCGGTTGTGGTGGCTGAGGAATGTGTGGACAAGCCTGTTTAAACTAACGAGTGCGTTTTAGAGATTTAATAACAACTTTTTTGGTAGAAACTATAAATTGGTCTACTTTTGGATAACTGTTTCTAATAAATTCAGCTACAAGATGACATGCACGGAGCAAACAAGTAACATGAAGCAATTGAGGATAAGATTGTTTTAGTAACTTTCCAGCTTTAATCATACTCGAACCTCATCTGTAACCAACATTACAAGTTGGGTTGCCGATATATTAAACTTCCCAAAGGTATGTATTATAGTTTCTACTATCGTTCCCCGTTTGTCTTCTGTAATATTACACTACATAAAAGAAAAGCCAAGGAAATTTCACCGCTTTTTTAAGTGCGCACTAGCATATTTAAAATGCTATTAATTCTTGCATCCCTTGTTTCATCTACCGTCAGCCATATTTTTTGGTCTTTTAATTCTGCTCTTATTTGATCCGTAATCGTGTTTTTCACCTAAGGAAAATTATACTATTATTAATCTCTTGTTGGCAATCTCCATTCCGGAACGTATTTCTCCAAAAAGTTTCGAAATTCTTCATTGTCTACAATATTGTGTGGAATGTTGCACACACTTAACATGAAAATAGTCATATAGAAATTTATAACATCACGTTGCGCATTTAATCGGTGTTGTTAGCTATTAATATGTCTTTTAGACACAAAAATACTGTACGGTAAAATGCCGATATCGCAAACAATACATTTAATAATAGTACCAGTGTATTCTAATGTCGAAAATCAGTTAAGAAATCTATTAACACTCGTCGAACATAACAAATAACGCCGTCGATTCACCATTAACAATCTAATCTGGCCGACATTAAGACACATATCGTACGCACATGAATCTCAACTCTTCGAAATATATCATCGCAGCCAATGAGTACGCACTCGTTTCTGCAGGCTTAGTGATGAGTATTCAAATGATGATTATTACAAGAAAATTAAAATAAGTAATCGATTAAGCCACAATAATTTTCCAATCTGTCCCTTCTGTTATTCTGTGGTTGAGATAAGAAAGTGTACATTTTCAACAGCTGTGAATCAATCCAAGTCAGCAACATGTTCTATAAAAATAGTAAATCTGACAAAAAAAATTGAGTGCCGCTAATGTAGGACAGTATTTTAAAATTTAAGTTTGTGGCTATTAGTCAATAAAATTAAATGTAGGTTGGTAATACAAAAAGGAAGAAGTAAGGAAGGGTACACTATATACTGCTCTTTTGTTCACCATAATTTCAATTATATTATAGTCACATACAGTTTATTGTAAGTTTGAAGATTTTGTAAACAAAGTTTTCTCTGTTTACTTTGTACGAATACAACAGCTAAGGCACTCGGTAAATTATCAAAGATATACATATACTCGATAATGTAACGAAATATTAATGTGCTGAATATTATGCAAAATCAAATAGTTGAACAAATAATGGTTAAATTTTCAGTGTGATGCCAGATCTCAGTAAAAGTATAAAAGTTTTTGATATTGAAGGAGGACAAAATGCAAAAGAAACATGGCTTGAAGAACTATGAAACGTTGCACAATTATATAAATGGTCAGATTAATTTCTAATATTAAATGGTAAAAAATATCTAAAAGGAGCAGACAAACATTTATTGAAAAGTAAGCTAGAACTAGGCAATTGGTTTTAAAATGCTTTAAGAAAATATTTATACCAAAGATAAATACACATGAAAAATGGAAATGAGTACAAAATCGACTACAAGAACCAAATCTAGTTGTAAATACTTATTTTCATAAGATAAAATTGCGTAATGGCTCTAATATGACATTCAGAGAAATTAATTAACAATTAGCCATAGATTTGAGATTGAAAGAATTAAGTAACATAAAAGTTATGAACAAGTATTCGAAGCAAGAAAACATCAATTCATGCTGAAAGAAGTTTTAAAGAAAAAAAGCCGAGAAAATCTGATTTTAAAAGTGATAGTAGTTTGTGTGGCAAAGGTAGATATAAGGCAATGCATAGTGCCGAGAAATCCTAAGGGTTCTTATTACAATTGTGGTCGTCCGGATCAACAAAGAAGTAATTGTCCAGAAAAAAAAGTGCATCAACCAAAATCCAAGAATAAGTTTTATATCTGCAAAATTTACTAACGCACAATAAAAGTTAATGTTCTTATTGATTCAGATAGCATTATGTCACTCATAAAGAAAAGAATCTTGAACAATTTTGATGATGTAACATTTAATGTAGGTAATTACAAGAGAATCAATGGGTCAATACCAAAAGTAGTAGGTAAACATAAAGCTATTGTTGTTATTGCTCAAGGTAAATATTTTTGGAGACTGCGATTAATTAAATTAAGGACCGTGTTTTTTACAATTGTAAAAACAATACCCTGCTTTTACAATAGCAAAAAGTTAGATAAGAAAGACATTGCACCGACAATTATGCAATGAACCTTAGAAGACTATAATTATCAGATAGTTCACAGAAATAGAGAATAAACGAGACACGTAGATTCTCTAAGTAAGAATCACGTTTTAATAATACATTGCATTGCACCGGGAAGGGGAGATAAGATGACGACTGGAGTTAACTGAATGCCACACCTTCAGTTAAGAAACGGACTGGTTTACAGGAAGATTTACTAAGTACTTTAAGTTATGTTCTTGTAATTCAACTGGAGTAGAAAAAGTGATTAAGCATTTAAAGAATTATTTTGACCATCATAGTCGACCAAAAAAAAATAATTCCCAAGTGAGGTTCGATTTTCAAAGCTAACATGTAGAGAGTTCGTGAAAGATAATTTCGTATAGCAAATTATAATATTCACAGGAGTAACTCAGGCTAAAGGTTGGGCGAAGAGGGTAAACTGCACTTTAATAGCAACGTTAGCGAAAATAAAATACATATCGTAGTTGGGCCGGGCAGAGTTTAAGAATGAACAATACTCTTTCAAGGACTACAAAAGAAACAAAGTAAGCCATTGTTTGGTATAAATCAAAGTGGGTACATTTCCAATTGGTTGAGGAATATTTTAGAGCAAAAAGAGGGAACTGTCTGGAAAACGAATAGAGAGCAAGAACTGGAGCGTGAAAGTTTGATAAAAGATATAAAATATCACGAAAATATAAACTAGTCGACTGGAAAATAATTGTAAATGTTAACACGATATCCAGTAATAAGAAAGTAATTCGAAGATATAAATGACTATCTGCAATTTCAAAAATCTTGAAACACGACTGGTATGTAGTAGAGAATAAGAACATCACGTGTTACAAATTTCATTTTATTGGGGTGTGAAACTTCCCGATCCGATCTTATTCCGTTAATGAATTCTATTGTGATTACTGTTAACTTTAGTATAAGTAAAATAGTATGTAATTAACATTTTGCCTGAAGTAAAGGTGAGGGTTAGGATGGTTGAACTGTGGGATAGTATTTTAAAATTTAAGTTTTTCGCCATTAGTGTGTAAGATTAGACGTAAATTGGTAACACAAAAAGGAAGAAGTAAGGAAGTAAGAGGACGGAAAAGTTGTACTTGCACGAATTTGGAATATTTTATAGAAATATATGTTATTTCGTTAGCGGGAGTGTCAACTAAATATATATATATAAAGCCAACTCGACACTAATTTAATTAATACAAAGAGTAGAGAGAGTAGAAGAATGAGGGTCAGAATGGTCGAATTGTACTAATTCTGTATGTTTTATGGAAATATATGTTGCTATTTTGTTAGCCGGAGTATCAAGTGTATAAAGCCAACTCAACACTAATCTAATTGTAAATGTCTACAGATAAATCTCTTATGTTAATCTATACAGCCGAGACGCACACTGTGCGTTTTAGCTTTCAGCGGTAGGGTTCGTGTGCGGAATTTGTTTCCGTACAGGTATTTTGCCGTGGTTTTCCAGGTGCGACACTGTTTAATTATCTACTGATGATGACAACTTAGTTGTCGAAATACGTATATAGAATACGAAATTTAATGAGGAAAGGGGTTATATATCAACCTTCAGTGGCTCCATCAAAATCACCTTCAAATCTCTTATTAAAAAGAACTATTCTTACGAGTTGAGTTTGTGCTCGCGAGTTAAATAATAAAACTCGCGAGCACAAATTTTAAAACGAACGAATTAAATAAAATTGTGCTCGCGAGCAGAATTTTTTCCTACTTTGTTCACGAGTTGAGTTTGTGCTCGCGAGTTTAATGATAAAACTCGTGAACACAAATTTTAAAACGAACGAATTAAATAAAATTGTGCTCGCGAGCAGAATTTTTTCCTACTCTGCCCACGAGTTGAGTTTGTGCTCGCGAGTTAGATGATAAAACTCGTGAACACAAATTTTAAAACGAACGATTAAATAAAATTGTGCTCGCGAGCAGATTTTTTTCCTACCCTGCTTATTTCATTAAATTGAACGTTTCGGTATCGATTTACCGAGTTTGAAACAGAACTTGATATTTGCTCTTTGCACAAAATTCATTTTTCGATGAATTCCAAATACACACTATTACTTTATAGGCAATTTCTCTGCCTCTAATGATGCTAATGTCGTGATATTTTGACATAACCACTAAGAATAACTATTTTAAAAAGTTTGATTTCCTCTGCAACAGACTGTGTAATAGCTTAAAAAAATAATGACAAATGTAAATTTTATTCGATGTCACTCTCGCTACTGTAATTCAATAAAATCAACCATTGTTTTTTCATTGGCATAAAAATATCACGATTTACAACTTCATCACTTGATGTATTCTTTCTCCTTTACTAGGTTGACGTACATTTTCTGTATTTCATTAAGTCTTGCTGAATATTCAAATCACCGTATACAATGGCACTTTCCAATTTTTTGGCTTTATAAATATTTTTAACAGTAAACAAATCTACTACTTGGTTTCGTAGTTACTGTTACGTTTATCATTAGGTCGGGTTTCAGATATGATATTCATATCATATCTGATTTGACTTAATTCATTAAGTCAATATCTGTTAAAACAGGAACTACTAGTAAAAATTAACACCACACTCGTTTAAATCGCCAAAAATCATTGCGATGAAATAATAGTACTCGATATTCGTTATCCAGTTGCAGTAACAGTATTGTCCGATATAATTACTTGTGGCCATATTACTTTCCAACAAGCATTTAAAGTTGAACGCTCAGACTCAGTTTAGTTTAATAATTAACACGGTGTAAATCCCAACTTGAATTAATGAAGAGAGGTGTCAATATAAGGAAAAGTATCTAATTATATCGCCGAAGTTAGATAGATAGATATTAATAAAAAAGTTGATAGAGACTATACGCAGTACAAATCCACAAAGTATATTTTACGAGAGATTATAATAACTAAAAGAGAAAGGTTAAACGAAATCATATTTTAGATATACAGGGTGTTTCAAAAAGAATATACGTATTTCAAATGCGTATATTTATTAAAAAGACATACGATGACCGTGGAGTCCAGCTGAGACATGCCAAGCCGCCAGCTCCTTGACAACCAATCCAACGGTTCGGTAGAGTTTCATTCAGATATTCACGCACTTGGCGACTCCAGTGAGGGGGCGTCCCGTCTTGTTGAAAAATGAAGTTGTCTTCGTACAGCCTCGGAAACAACCAGTTTTGTAACATAGCGAGATACTGCTGACCGTTAACCGTGTTTCCATCAAGGAAGAATGGGCCGTAAACAGATGATCGGGATATCGCATAAAACACATTGATTTTAGGCGATATCCCGATCATCTGGCTGCATGTGGGTTCTGTAGAGCCCAAATTCGAACATTGTGTTTGTTTACCAGACTACTAACATGGAAAGTCGCTTCATCACTGGACACGATGCGTTGTGCGAAAGTGTTATCATTGTCAATAGCATCATGAATCTCGTTACAAAATGGTGTGGTTTCGTTTGTCATCAGGACGCAGAGCTTGTAACAACTGTAACTTGTACGGTTTCATAACCAACCCACGTCTCAAAATACGCCAAATTGGTGTTGTAGGCAGTTGTAACTGCCGGCTGGCACGACGAGTTGATTTTGAAGGATTACGTTGGAAAGCAGTTTGAATTCGTGCAACATTTTCTTCAGAAATACGAGGGCGGCCAGGACTCTTTCCTTTACATGCACATCTTATATCTACAAACTGTCGACACCATCTGCGAATGTTCCACCCATTTGGAGGATCAAATTGGTAGCTTAACTTGAAACGTCTTTGCACTGCAATCACGGAATTGCACTTTGCAAACTCGAGAACGCAAAATGATTTCTGTTGCGGACTAGCCATTTTAAACATATGACGGTTACCAAGAAAAACAGAATACAGCTGACATCTAGTGGCTATTAAATAAACTAGACTATGTATTCGTTTCTCCAATAGCCGAGCCGAGGCGCAGCGATAGATAGTTTGGACAAAATAATACTTTGTAATACGTATATTCTTTTTGAAACACGCTGTATATGTAAAGAAATTTGCCGGAATAAATTATTTCGAGTCAGCTTTTTAAAGTGCAAACTAATATTTTCCTTATTAAAAAAATCTGGACTGAAGTGAATATATAATATGAAATAACACTTCAAATAATAAATACTATTGAAGAAATGAAATGATTGATATGTTTAAATATAATCTGTAATAGCAAAAACAAAATTTATTAACATTTGTATATAATAGAGTATAGCCAACAAATTGTAAATAAGAATAACAATAAATTTATTTAAAAGATTTATAGAGCGAAATTTTGAAAGACAAATTCTATAATTGTAACATCATTTTAAGAAGAAACACTAGACATAAATTAAAATATTGAAAAAGCGAAAGATAAGAAATATTTTTGTCTACCGCGTCCCATCACAGTAGATAAATATTAAAGACAGAAAGTACTATTCAACAAGTAAAATAAAGACAATTAGCAAAAATGTATACAGTGCATAGTACAGTATGCATAGTCGTTAGGCATAAAGCGTTATTAATACACATAACTAAAATTAACAGGATACAGTAGAAACAAATACCATCGGCAAAAATGCACGTAGCGTAGTAGGCGTTATGACTAGATTTATTAAATACACTTATTAATTTTTATTTACTTATTTAAACAATATATTTCGCAATTTAGTAAGAATTCAGAAATATCCGTTTTCTTCAGTTAACGCGTTGTTTCTACAATTTGGAAAGTTCGTGAATTATTAGGTGTTCCACAGTTTCTTTCGCACCGTGCTACGAATGACTTTAACTGGCTAGGAAACGGTAATACCACCACGCTTCTTGGATGTCTCTCATCGTTCTTACTAAATTAAGAGTTTTTCGTGATGCTATTCTCGCTGCTCTTCTAATTTATTAACAAGAAAAGAAATAAGTATAAAACAATGCATGTACAAATTTAAAGTATTAGGGTATTCCATAAGTTTCTTTAGAACAACGCTAGGAACAACTTTGACTGGCTATGTTTATATAAACATGCAGGCTTATCTATTAGTCATCTATGGCATCGGTTTCAGTCGTCCCAGAGCTCTTTTAAAATAACTTTCGTTAGTGTTACACACCCTTTTAAAACTTTTTTCTACAACGTTCTATATGTATAGTATTTGCGGCATGTTATGCTTCATTTCCTTGAAAAAGGTAATAGTGGAAAGAATACTGCCGACGAGATTGTATCGTTTGCGAGACTATTAAGACAGATCGCAATTGGTTTAAGAGATTAAGGGCTGGCAGTTTTTATCACTTCAAGAAAACAATGTTTTGCCAGAAATTATTGAATTAAATAAAAACACAAAAACAAACCTGTTTTCGGATTAATGGAATTTCAATCGATACTATCAATAGGTCGATTAGCCGTCGAAGTAGATGTCAGCCATGCGACTGTTTTTTAATATACTAAAAAAATATCGTTCATCTAAATACGCTGTATCGCAAAAAATTTATGACGATGATCATTTTTATCGAACGCAATTTTATGAAACTTTGTCCGAAAACTACAATTAAATTTTTTTAAGAAATATTCTTTTTAACGCTGAGACATTTTATTTGCGTGACATGATAATAGATATATTGTGTAAGAACACATGCATTTGATTGTTCCCTACTTATGTATATAATACTCTCACAAAATGATTGTTTGGGCAGGTATTGTAGCTGATAGAATAATAAATAGATCCATTTATACTCCTGGAAATTTAAATGCTAATCAATATGTACACATACTAATAGATGTAATTATTCCTGCAGTACAAACACATTTTAAGAATATACAAAGGGTACTAGGAAAGTTTTGCAATATGACGCAACAATGAATGGTAGGAAGCTGCTGTTGCTGCATGTTGAGACATGTTCGTACGTGCATAGTAGCCGCCCCGCCATGTCGATGGGATCAGTTATTCATTAGTAGTGAGAGTGTAAACTGCTTGCGATGGCATTGTGGTCACGAAATGAGATAAGGGCAGTCTTGCGTTATAATTTAGTGCGTGGCTTAAACATAGACCAGTGCTTCGAAGAAACAACTCTTGCACTAGGTGATGTTTGTCCACATCGCACAACGATATTCAGGTGGTATAGAGAATTCCAAAGGGGAAATTTAACTGTGGAGGATGCTGAGAGGCCGGGAAAGCCAAGAACGTCAGTAACGGAGGAAAACGTTACTACTGTGAGGAAAATGCTTGGCGAGTCACACGACGTGTGACTTGGTGCTGGGAGATGCTCAAAAAGTTTAATAAGGGACAATCTTAGTATGTGAACAACATCGTGTCGGGTGACGAGACTTGGCTGTACTATTACGATGTGCCGACCAAAGCTCAAAACAAAGTTTGGGTCTTTGATGATCAGGACACATCCGTAGTTGTCAGAAAATCCCGATCTTTTCAAATCGAGTGGAATTGTGGAACGCGTTGTTTTGGACACATAAAAAACAGTCACAGCTAAGTGATATACTGAACACTGTCTGCCTAAAGCCATTGGATCTATGAAGAACCTGCGGCCAAAGTCAAGAATGGACACCTGGTTCCTTCATCACGATAATGCTCCAGCTCACAGCGCCAAAGCCTGCACCGAATATTTGACCACGACAGGATTGAAACTTCTCGAGCACCCTACCTACAGTCCAGATCTTGTTTGCTGCGACCGTGCACTGTTCCCGAATGTGAAAATGAAGCTAAAAGGGAGGCGGTTTTCCAGTGATGATAACCTTCTGTGGGCTTGGGACAACGAGTGTGCTTTACTCCCTAGTGAAACTTGGCAGAACTGATTTAAAGATTTGTTTCGGAGGATGGAGAGGTGTATTGAGTGTAGAGGAAATTGCTTTGAAAAAATTAAATAAACAAAGTACCCTTTGTAACATGGTTTCAACAAGATGTATGTTCTGGGTAACCAATTGAATGACGTCTTTCAAAATCGATGGATAAAACAATGATTTTTCTTTGAGGCTATTTAAAAAATACTATGTATATAGTGATATTGGTTATTGAACAATAAATCTAGAAGAACTAAGTTACCGACCCAAAAAAATGTGCCAAACTTTCTCGAATGTTAAACAATATGTTTATGATAGATTAGTGTATTGTTTTTTCAACACGGTAGTTTATATGTGCACTTATGCTATTTATGCACATATGTTGTATATCCATATTTAATTTAAAATTCTCAAGTTATTTGTTGTAGAAATTACTATATTTTATACGTTTATTTTTATTATCAGCAAACTTTTTGTTTCAACATTTTTGAATTTTTTAATTGTTATGAAAATATATAGTAATAATGAACATGCGTATTTATAAATTATTTAAATTCGTATTTTCTTTTACAAAATGTGATATTAATAAGTAAGTAATAACTGAATTTTAACTATAATTGCATGTCTAAACAGAAATTATACAGATCTTGCACAAAAATGTCGTCAATATAAAGAACTCAGATTTTTAAGGTATCTTTTATTATTAAAACAAAAATATTTTGTAAACATAGAGCCGAATAAATATTAAGGTGCCAACTGTTGCTTGATACGATTAATTTAGCGTCTATAGACAAATTAGCAGAACGATATGCGACATCATTTGATGACTCATTTGAACCTTTACTGAAACAGTCTTGATAAAGATATATTGGCAGTGAGTCGTATCCCTTCAACGAACTGCCCATTACTATTACAAACTAAGTTGTTACCTGATCACATAATATTTCTACGAAGTATTTTTTTTAATGTTTGTGCTTGATTACTACATTGCTATATTGATGTCGCTAATACTTGGTAAGCTCTGAATCGTGTTGTATACATTAAGTACGTGTACATAAATTCCTATACTTTTCTTCTAGTGGAGATATTCAAACAATTGTCATAGGACAATTGTCACCGACCATCTGGAGCACTAGCCATAGGGCTAGTGCTCCAAATGGTCGGTGTACGTGGAACGAAGTGTGACTTACAGTCGCCCTTTGCTTGCTAAGTGAGCATTCTTATTGTTGAATATGTTGTAAAATGAAGAGCTACAGCATTAATATTATATTAATGCTGCAATTCTATGCCAATTTTTTATGGTATTATGCATCCGGACGTCAATAGGGAATGATAGGCGTATTTAAATAATTTTTATTTCTAGCTACCTTTTATGTCTTGAATAGTTAAAATTTTAGTCGACTCAACCGATACATACCAAATTTGTACACTAATGTATGTATATACTTCTTAACTTCATAGGTCCCTTGTACAGTGAATTTTCATCTACACATTTCACAGCACACTCAACAATAAGTATACACACGCTTAGCAGGTAATGCGAGAGAACTGATTTAGATACGAGGGAGCGTTTTTATATTCGCGGAATGAGCGGGTTGTAGAGGGGTGCGTAGGCGCATTGGGGGCATGGCCTGTGCAACGACTCATGATTAGTATAAATACGAAGTTTCATTGTTATTAGACAGTTAGTCTTTGAGCTATCGTCAACCAAGTAACATAATCAGGAGTGAAAAGTGAAATATGGAAAAAATCGAATATCGTGCCGTTATAAAGTTCCTTACCAGGCAAGGAAAATCAGTCGCGACCATAATGAATGAGATGTCATTAGTTTACGGCGACTCTTGTCCAGGAAAAACCATGGTGTACAAGTGGCATAGTTTATTTAAACAAGGAAGGGAATCCCTTGAAGACGACCCGAGGCCGGGCAGGAGCATTGAGGTGACCACGCCAGCACTTATCCAAAAAGTTGAACAAATTGTACTCGAAGATGCTCGACTAAAGAAGAAACAACTCGCAGAAATGGTTGGAGTATCCGATACAACAATTTTTAAAATCCTACACGATCATCTCGGCATGTCTGAGGTCAGCGCAAGATGGGTGCCGAGAATGCCCACGCAGCCGCAAAAACAATAGCGCGTAGTGTGTTCGCGTGCATTTTTGGACCTCTGTAATGAAGACAAGGATGGTGTATTGAGTGGAATTGTTACTGGAGACGAAACTTGGGTTCATCATTATGAACCTGAGTCCAGACAAGATTCCATGCAGTGGCATAAAAGGGGCACAGCACCTCCCAAGAAATTTAAAGTGTCACAATCAGCTGGGAAACTCATGGCAACGGTATTTTGGAACTCGGAAGGAATATTGTTGATTGATTATAAAGATAAAGGTGTTTCTATAACCGGAGAATATTACGCTTCAATATTAGAGCGACTAAAAGAAGCCATTAAAGAGAAAAGACGGGGAAAATTGACAAAAGGTGTTCTGCTTTCACACGACAACGCGCCCGTCCACAAGAGCCGCGTTGCGTTAGCTGCCCTGCATAAGGTGGGCTTCGAAATTGTGAATCACCCACCCTACAGCCCAGACCTGCCCCCCAGTGATTATTACCTGTTTCCGAAAATGAAAAAAGAGCTGCGGGGTAAAAAATTTACTGCCGATGATGAAGTCAAGGAGGCAGTTTCGGCGCATTTTGCAGATAAAGAGAAATCATTTTTTTATGAGGGTATAAATAAATTAATTGAAAGATGTGAAAAATGTATCCGTCTTGCAGGTGAATATATTGAAAAAGAAAAATAATTTGGTTTTTTTATTTCCACCCCTTGTCCCCCATTCCGCGAATATAAAAACGCTCCCTCGTACATATATCACAAGGCCTGTCGAACTCGTAGCGGGTGCACTAGTGTACGCTGGCAAAACTGACCAACTATATTCATTATAGGTTCATTTTTTGTGTCCAAAATATTAGTATGTTTGTAATGAATTACAATTGAATCTTTCTCATTAACTATTGCTTACGGGGACTGAATTTTCCCAGAAAATGTTATATAGCTTTTGGATAATAGAATATAAAATAGATATATGTAGTCTATTGGAACTACAAAGTTATTGGAATAAAAATTAATGTTACAGAGATAATAAAATATTACAAAGCGTAAAGTTATAACATAAAGTGTATGTAAAATTATATATAAATAATCTGCCAAATATTTTCTGTATCATATATTATGCATTTGAAATTATTCCTTGATAGCTGAATCGTCAGTGTTTAGTTCACTTGCTACAAATACATATAATAAATAATACAACAATTTTGTTAATTAAACCATCTAATTTACTCATTTTGTTCTTCCTCCTTTATCGTATGTTAAATAAATTTCTTCGATTTTTGCTATTGATATTTTCGACATTTATCATTAACTCGTTTGTATTTACCATTTTAAACGTATTCTTTTTTGATACTGCATTTTTTGTTCGAGACCAGAATAATTCTATGGGGTTCAGTTCATAATGGTACAATAGCAGTTTTTTTTTATAATTTCGTCTATTACATACACATTATAATTGTTTTGCATTGGCATCATACTACTTGACCTCCATTTTTATAATTCTTTAATAGAAACTAATCTGGGTTCTGAAAATATCTACTATTTCCAAAAACTATAATGAGAACTAAATAAAGGAAAGGAAATCAATAACGGATATAACTAATACTTAATACACGCATACATTAGCTGTTCTAACTTATAATGGCGTTGACAGCAACAATAATCTAATGATGCAGTTGTGTGAACATGTGTTGTACGGGACAAATAATGTCAGCGGGCTTGGTGTGTAGTTTTATAAAGTGGGCCACGTTATTGGAAAACAGAGTTTATAGATTATGAAATGCAAGACCCATTATTGGTGGAGTCAAAGTTGCCACAGTAGGTGCATCTGTTTAACCGTAACTTTGTTGATGTTCTTGTCTATGCATACAGCAAAAAGAAAACTTTTTCATTTATTGTATACAAGCTTTTGAAAAACAGAAATATTCTATAGTGCAGATATCCTATTACGCAATATACTGCAATAGATGAAATCTCTTACTGCCAGTACCAAGTTTATTTCTATGAAAACGGAAGCTTTATTCAACTTAATCGAATTAAAATACATATTAAGTTTTGAGAGTTAATATGCATTATCTTATTTATTAAAGTTATAATACCGATACCACAATTTAATGGACTACAAAAACTTAGGTAAAGTCTACATGTAATTTGTATATAGTTATTAATATTCTAATTATTACCTGTACTAATTCTACTTACCTTGTGCTATAGGAATTTCATACTTGGTTTCATAAACTACGGGTTGATTTTCAGTCTTATATTTCAACCTGCAAAGAGAGACAAACACATTTTACTTGAGTATTATATTTAATATATATATATATATATATATATATATATATATATATATATATATATATGGACACGTTTCTAAGGATTTCGTACCTATAGGTTTTAAAAACATAAATCTTTGTGATTAACAGATATTTCGATAAAAAATTTCTTGGGCAGTTTAATATCTATTCAGTTGCCATAAATTAAAATCTCTTTGCATTCTTTTATTACTACAATACTTTACATTAATTCACTTACTAGAGAATAACTTTACCACTTTTCATCCACATACAGCGCGTTGAAAAAGTCTCCTCCTGGTTATGTCTATATACATTACCGTCCATAAGTTTAATCGCACTACAGAAAATTGTAATTACAGAAGGAAATAAAATATTTAACCTTATATCACTCAAGAACTGCGATTTACTTGATTTTTTGTATGTGAAATAATAAAAGAAAAATAAAACGTATTTTTTGATTTTTATTTATTTTAATTATTTGAAAACGAAATTACATAAATAGGGAATGTTGCCTAGGAAACGCTGAGGTATATGGTCAAAATTGATATTTATGTACAGCATGTTATAAAAGATGGAAGTTTTTCGAACAGTTTTTGTTTTTTGTGTAGCATAGTGCTACGTCACACTTTACCCAACAGACTTCGGAAACTTGCATTTGATTTACATATTAGACCATTCCGGCCAGTGCCCAATTTGGTCCTGTCCTACTGCTTTCGGTGGTACATGCTGGGCAGGTTCCTTGTGTTTGTTAATATCGATCTCGGCCTGCAAAGATCGTCGACCAAATATGCTGGGCTTTACACCCATTTTACAAAAGATCACTGCAACCTCCTGACGAAAATCTGCCGCCGATAAATGTTTTGATGAAATTCCCTTGTATTCAGAAGCCCTTTTATATAGAATCCACGAATTGGCCATTGTGAGATCCAAAAAATGATACGACAATCGCATGAGCCATGTTTTGCTTCGCAAATGGATTTTGTATATACCTATGATGCTGTAAAGAAGATTAACACTCCCCATATGGCGATTGTACTCTGCAACTACACATGGTCACCAGATTAACAATTCTGTTGTGTTTCCATGTAACGGTTGAAATATCGATGCCGTTGACGTCAGTTATATACTCCTCTGAGTAGCCTCGTTCTTCCTTCATCACTATCTTTTCTGCTGACAGCTTACAATCTGGTATTCTATTTCTTCTGATAGTACCAAGACTGAAAATACCTTCTTTGGCCAGAGATTCCATCAAACGAAGACACGTAAAATAATTATCGAAATAGAGTTCTGGGTCCTTGGAATCATGCGGGTTAACCTCATAACGACATTAGATGAGGAGCCTAAATCTGGGTTCCCTCCTAATACGACATTTTCTTTGCCTGTTTCGACTTCTGTTTTATAGGCAAAGCCAGTAACGCCACTCAACACAAACACTTTGTAACCCCACTTATGTACTTTGTAACGATTATACCTCTTCAGTGTATTCCGTGCTTTAATGGAGCACATTTGCTCGTAAATACAAAGGTGTTCCTCCATTGGAATTTTGCTAAACGCCTCGTTCAGAGTCCACCACTGGATATATTTTGTATAGCCGGTCACAAGCAAGATTATTCCTTGAAAGGTCTTTGCTATTATCGCTGAAATGTAAAGTTCGACGAATTTTCCCAAATTTATTCTGCGTAATGGTTTTCTGTATAATTGCTGTTCCAAGGACTGAACTCCAGTGGTTGGTAACTCTAGGATGAGAGGCATTAGGTATGCCACATCTATGAATTGTCCGACATCCTCATCACTTATCCGTGAAATGCTATTGGGACCTAGTGTCTTGTTTCCCATAAACGTGAGCTGTTCTTCATTAAACTTAAGATTCTTTTGCTTCCAGCGCAAGCTCAGTTTAGCTAGCTTCTCTTTATTATCTTTTCTGGGCTTCTTACCATAGGAGGGTTTACAGGCACTCTCTGCTGACGGTACAGTTTCAGTGCTAGTGGATGGACTTTCATCAATGTTTTAGTGCAAAGCAATAATTCTAATATAAGATTCTATTATATAATCTATATCAAAATCTATGTCTGGAGCCTCATCTTCAAACGTTTCCAAGTCAGGAATAAAATCGGGATCAATGCTGTCATCATCAGAATCTATGCCATGTTCACTATCTGCAAACTCGTCTAAAATAGCAATAATATTTGCGTCATTAAGTGGACGCTTACGGGACATTTTGGAAAACGAAATCAAACAACAATCAACAAAAAAAAAGATCTACCCTTTTTACTCTGATGTTGCTTACGGGCAACACATTTTATTAGCCAACAGAATCAACACAAAACGTAAAAAATGTACAAAAATAACGTTTCACAATATAGTTCAAACACTTACCTTTTCAATTTATTAATATAACACACAAAACTCAATCCGAAGAATTTAATATTATATTTTGAAACTGTAGCAAACCAGCGATGTGCGTCAAAAAAGAAATGTAAATTTTCTGCAATCAATAACACCAGAATGTTTTTTTTTTGTATAAACTGAATAGATCAGTGTGTATACCACGGGCTACAGTGAGCTATTACGTTAAAAATATATTTCTATTAAATTAGAGGAATTCTAACGGTATGTTGCCTACAGTCTACAACATGCTACAGAGGGTTAAGTTAATACAATATATTGAAATTTTATCCAAACTAAAATTATTTACATATTTGCACGTTATTTAACCGAAGTATTTTGTATAAACGAATTTTCTATTTCAAGAAATAATATTCAGGTAAGAAATATAATTAGGGTGTCATAGAAATTATCCTTTACTCGGAATTGTTTATTGTATGGTTTATTACGTGGACGTAATAGCCAGTCTTTACCTGATATTTGTGTGCTTGTAAGGGGACATTTTATGTGTATTACATAGTGAATACTCAGTATTTACGTTGTTAATGAAGTGTCAGTAAGTGCTATCGAGTGAGCGTATTTTTTTTAATTGCGTTTAAAACATGGCATGGAGAAAGCAACTAACTCTTGGGGCAGGAATTATTGCTTTGCACGAAACAAAGCTTTCTAATAGAGCAATCGCCCGATAACTAAAAGTTTCCGAGTATTGTGTTCGTCAAACTGTAAGGAGAATGGCATAAACTGGCCAACTCGGCGACCGAAAACGCAGTGGACGGCCGAGGAGAACTACTAAAAGAGAAGATTAATATCTGAAATTAATGTCCTTACGCGATCGTCGCCTTGCAGCCTCGGAAATAGTAATACAATATAGCGTACACTACGAAGCCACGGTTAGCGTAACAACAACCAAACGCCGTTTAGCTGAAGCTGTACTTAGAGGTCTAGTAGCAGTAAAAAAACCACGTCTGTCTGCTCAACATAAACAAAAAAGATTGGCCTGGGCGAGAACACACAGGTACTGGACTGTCGAAGAATGGAAACAAGTCTTATGGACAGATGAATCCAAATTTGAAATTTTTGGAAATAAACGCCGTACTTTTGTTTGTCGTCGTGTCGGGGAGAGAATGTTAGGTGAATGTGTGGTTAAGACAGTGAAACATGGTGGTGGAAATGTGATGGTTTGGAGTTACTTTGGAGGTGGGCACATCGGAAAGTTGGTGCACATTGGAAATTTGGTGCAAAAGAAGTCTATTTGGGTATATTGCAAGAGCATGCTCTTCCGTCAGCGATGGAACTAATGGGTAGTGGGGGTTTGTTTATCAGCAAAATAACGGCCCCAAACACACAGCAAAGATTGTAAAAAGGTTTCTCGCTGACCAACCAAACTGAAAGAACGAATGCCACGCGTTTGTGAAGCCGTGTTCGCAGCTAGGGGTGGTTACTTTGACGAAAGTAAAATTTAAGCTAACTTATTATAATATTAGGTGCGCAACTAAGTTCTCGCTGTTTTTTTGATGAAAATGCAACTTTATTGTGGAAAAATATTTACAAATGAATCATTCAAAATATTGCCAATCGCTAGCGACAACTTTTTCCCATCCTTCTGGCAGAGCTCGAATGCCGTCACGGTAGAAGTGTTCGTCTTTTGAAGCTATCCACGAATCCAGCCATTTTGAGATGTCTTCATATGAGCGGAACTGCTGATTATCCAGGCCATGTGCCATCAAACGGAACAAGTAATAATCGGACGGCGGGACTGGGGAATATGGCGGGTGGGGTAGGACCTCCCATTTGAGCGTTTCTAAGTAGGTTTTAACGGGTTTGGCGTGAGGCCGAGCGTTGTCATGCTGTAGAATCACTTTTTTGTGCCTCTGCTCGCATTGTGGCCGCTTTTCGTGCAGTGCTCGGCTCCATCGCATCAATTGAGTTCGATACCGTTCCCCAGTGATGGTTTCGTTCTGCTTCAACAGCTCATAATAAATAACACCGCGCTGGTCCCACCAAATACACAGCAAAACCTTCGCAGCGTGAATATTCGGCCGAACCGACGACGTAGAAGCATGACCAGGCAGTCCCGGCATTATTTTGTTCTCTTTGGGTTGCTGTAATGAATCCATTTTTCATCACCCGTAACGATGCGATGAAGAAAACCCTTCCTTTTTGTTGTTCACAGGCGAAAAAACGACGCTCAACACCTCTTGCGCTTCAAATAATAAGAAACCCAAGTTCCTTGTTTTTGAATCATTCCCAACGCATGCCATCGCTGGGAAATGGCTTGGCGGGTAACTCCTAATGCTGAGACAGGCTTTTTTGCGTTTGGCACAGATCCACATCGAGCAATGCCTCCATTTCAGCGTCATCGAAGGTTTTTGGTCTTCCTTCACGCGAACGGTCGTCAACATCGAAATCACCGTCTTTGAAGCGATGGAATCAATGACGGCACGTTGTTTCACTTAGAGCAACATCTCTGTAAACTTTTTGGAGTTCTCGATGGGCTTCAGCCGCCGTGTTCTTCGAATGAAAGAAGAAAAGCAACACTTCCCGCAAAGGACGATTATTTGGCAGAAAAACAGACATTTTCACATAACCAAAAGTATATGACGCAAAAACAAAATCACTAATGTGTCAAAGCGGTTTGTCTACCATATATCTAAGCTTGGTTCATGACGTTTTGGTTATGTCACAATCGACCAGCACTTACTACTGGAGCCATCCCTTGAAAAACAGCGAGAACTTAGTTGTACACCTAATATTACTTAGATTAATAATGTCAATTGCTTGAATTGTATGTTAATTTAGGATTTTATAAATAAATTTGCCATGAAAGTAAACAGTCTCTTTAATATCATTGCTCAATTAAAATTATCTGTAGTACGATTAAACTTATGGATGGTAGTGTATGTATCGATACTGCCTTTTAAGTGCGTCCCCAGTTTATATTTTTCCACAAAATTATAACGTCTATGTTCTGATAGATAGTATTATTTTAAATAAAGTGTATTTGATGAACATCATGAACATTGATGTATATGTACAAAACTAATAACTAGTGGTTTCTTTACACTAATCACTTTGGAACTATTTTCTTGGTATTGCACATTTTCTGTACGAAAATATTTCATCACTTATTAAACTCCTATTCATCTCAAGTTCAGTGAACAATTCTTTAAAATAATTGCTATTAAACATGGAATATTAATTTGGCGATTTTTGCTTAGCAGTTAGATTTAAGCTTTAGGGAGAAAATTGAGACAGAATTTAAACATTCAAATGTACAAAAATAAATTTAATAAAAGATAAGATGAGTTTAAACATCTCTTGTAATGTTAAATATAGACATATAAAATTGCTTGTTATTATTGGGTCTGGGAAAAAGTTCGTGGCGTTTTTCCCGATAGATGGCATTGGTTGCCGATAACTAAAGAACAACAAGTCACAGCGACACCACCGACGGCTCGTTTTTTAGATGACCTTCCGAACGTTAGTTTGAGCGTAGAAACATTGTAATCGGTGTAGTGGTTGGAAGGTTATTCGCACTTGAAAATGGAGAAGAATAATGAGAAATTTCGCTATATTCTGCAATATTATTATGATAAGGGGAAGAACGCTGCGCAGGCTTGTGATAAAATTTGTGCTGTGTACGGTGAAGGTACTTTATCGAAATCTGTTGCGCGGAAATGGTTCGCTCGCTTTCGTTCTGGAAATTTCAATGTGAAAGATGAGTCACGCGCCGGTCGTCCAATCACTGAAAAATCTGATGAAATTCTTGAAAAAGTCCAACAAGATAAGCATATCAGCAGTGTCGATATTGGCATGGAGCTAGGCATTGACCACAAAACTGTTTTGAACCATTTACACAAAGCTGGTTACAAAAAAAAGCTTGACGTATGGGTTCCTCATGAGTTGAGCGTGAAAAACATGATGGACCGAATTAACATCTGCGATGCGCTGCTGAAACGGAATGAAATCGAGCCGTTTCTGAAACGTTTAATAACCGGAGATGAAAAATGGATTACGTACGATAATCGGAAGCGTAAAAGATCGTGGATAAAGGATGGTGAGCCGTCACAAGCGTTCGCTAAGCCAACATTGACGCCAAAAAAGTGATGCTGTGTGTATGGTGGGACTGGAGGGGAATCGTCCACTACGAGCTACTTCCAACTGGTCAGACGATTGATTCTCAACTCTACTGTGCACAACTAGAGAGATTACGCCAGGCGATTGAAAGAAAACGGCCCGAATTGATTAATAGGAAAGGTGTTGTCTTCCATCATGACAACGCCCGACCACACACTTCTTTGATGACCCGTCAAAAATTGAGAGAGTTTGGTTGGGAAGTTTTGATGCACCCACCTTACAGTCCGGATATAGCACCCTCTGACTATCATCTGTTTCGATCTCTGCAGAACTCTCTCAATGGAATTAAGTTGGTTTCAAAAGAAGCCTGTGAAAACTACTTGATTCAGTTTTTCGACCAGAAACCACAGAAGTTTTTCACCGATGGGATCATGGATCTACCACAAAAATGGCGAAACATTGTCGATAATAATGGAGCATATTCGGTTTAAATGAATTCGTCCACGCGCCATGCGGGGACCAGTTGAATTTTACTGAAAAAACGCCACGAACTTTTTCCCAGACCCAATATTTTGTCTAAGCAATAGTTTGTACAATATTACTTAGGCTACGAACTCCAAAAGTGTGGTAATAAATTATGCGTCTCGTTGAAGAACATGGCTCTTGGGTAATTAACCCACTTCCTTGAATCCATCAATTACATGAGTCAAGCGGTACAGTACTGACTTCTATTGCAAATCAGGAGCTTTCAAGGACTTGCAACAGAAAACTGGTGCTTGTTTAGTTTGGTAAATTTGTAAAATTTGGTGTTCTAATATGATACTTATTATCTATTATTACAATTTTCAGACTACTTACGAATGTCTACTGTGTATTTATTAAATAAAATGTCCAAAATAATAACTGCTTACATAACAAATTTAATGCTTGTTCTTTGCAATATATTCCATAATTAATAATAATAATTATTTTTCGTTAAAATAATGGTTTAGATGAGTCTTTATTAATAGTTTCAAGATATTTGATGCCCTGTTCTGGTAAATGCGATAGTACATTCAGCCAAAAGCGATATGTAAAGAGAATCATTGTCTTAATCAAAAATAACATCATTTTTACTAGCATTATTCGTCTTTATCCGATTTCTTCGCTTAATTTTATGCAAAAACTGATTTATAATAGAGAAGCTGCCTTTTTGGTACTTTGTCGAAAGTATAAGAGTAGTATAAAAATATAATGAGCGTGTTTTGCATTTGGACTGCTTTTACCTTCATTTTATTCTCTTGGTGATGACAATTTTTCGTCAATGGATTAGTTGTCGTTTTGTTTCAGAATATTATTATAGAATTCAGATTTTGTACGAAACGAAAACCTATTAAAATAATCCGAGTCTGCGTGAAATTGCTCTGGTGTAAGGATCTAGAGCTAAATTGGGGTAAATTATTTATATCTTTGCTATTTATATTTATTATTTTGATTCTGGCATAAGATTTTCTTGGTAGATCGTTGGTCCCCTTGTAGACCAATTTTTGCAATACTTTCTTTGGTACTAGAAGTGGACGTTCATCCTGAGTGTCTATAGTTTTTTGTTTGTTTCTCATTCTTCTTTGTACATGGATGAAACGTACATGCACGAGACACACAGTTTTTTTCGTTAAGTCTCAGTAAGTATGCGAAAAGGTATCGCCAGTGTTTTATTCATTTATATTAAAAAAATTAGAATTAACACTTCGTTTCGATTTATAACGACACTTACCATTTTAAAATAAAGCAGTAATGATGTAATGAACATCAAAATTATGTAAATTACATTTTAAACGAAAAATTTGTATCTATTGCGGTAAAAAATTGTAGTTAAAGATTACACAATGTTTTAAATATTTTTTTTTAGTATAGTTTTGAGATTTTTTTTAACTTTTATTGATTACATTATTTATTTTGTCTTCAATTCGTTTAATTTTAATAATTGTAACTCTGATATTACCCAAGATCTTCATGTTTACAATGTTATTGAGATATACTATGTATTCTTCTTATCAATTAAATGAATACTTACGTAAACGTTATGTTAGATTTGTTGAACTGTCTGTTTTCTTCAGCAGTCCAATTTAAAATGACGTTCGCGTGTTTCAAAAATTGACCTTTGTTAACGTGCTCTTGACAAATACGATTCGATGATCTTGCTGAATAGAACGTTCCTTTCGGGATACCGTCTATAGCCGATGATATGATATATTCTCCGGCAAGTTCTTGACCTAGAACCCTCGTAATTATCACTGAAACAAGGAAAATAAAATATTAGTAAAATATTAATAAAAAATTTATTGTGAAGAATAATTTTATTTTTTCACGAAATTAATTACAACTTATTATGATTACCAATTATAATTCTAATAAATCAATAACTTTGCGCCTGACTTCCCATTGGGGCTGTATGTATATTAATTAGTTTGGCATTCAATGAAAATTGAAATTGGAAGTTGCTACATAAACTTATGAAAACGTGAAAAATTTTCAAAAGAAGTGACATTTAATAATTAAACTTCTTGATAAGAGGGATCAATCCCAATGTCACAGTTATAGACAAATGACGTTGTTTAACAGCGAATACAACGTACCATTGCATAACCGTTTACATAATGTAAAGAAAGTAGAAAATTAGTCGTACCATTGTACGACTAATCCTTTACTTTCTTTGCACAAATTAAACGTATAATAAAATGCAATAAGGCCGGTGAAATAGAGAAAATGCCAATATGAATATAATTGCTCTGAACGTCTTCTTCAGAGCAATTATAACTGGGGCATTGTTTAAATGGAAAACTTGAAACGTATTTAAAACTCATTTACAATATTTTATTAATGTATATAAGTATAATCTCCCTGTGTTATGCTAAATATGAATACTAAACAACTAACAATCTAATCTTACCTGTCACCATAAAAATCATTCTCGTACTTCAGTTGATAAATGAGTACATTCCATACAAAAATGTCTTCTACTTTAAATCAAAGTTATTTTAATGTATTTACACATAAATAGAATTGAAAAATCTAGTATGTATATATATATATATATATATATATATTCAGTTGGCGTTGAGACACATTACAAGCGTTTACATAGATACATTAGCTTAAAAGCACTTACGCAAAGAATACCATAAATATTCTTCCTTGGTCTAAAAGTAGTTGTAATAAAAGAACTTACATAACTTGGTTGTTTAATTACTTTTATTATAATTTCTTTTTGACTTTAAATTCTTTACTTGTTTGAAAGCTAATAACGAATTATGTGTCATTCGAAGTTGGTGCAACTGCTCTATCCTGAAGAGTGAGGTCAGTTTGTACTTCCGGTATGTGTCTAACGTTAACAGCTTTAAAATTTGATAAACTAAACCCACATGTGTTGTAGTAACACTAACTATTTACGTCACAACAACTATTGTTCAACCTCTAGTCGGCATTAGTCAGATGTAATGAAAACAAACATGTTCTTGTTTAAAACTAATACTCATTGCAAATGGTTATTTATAAATAAATTTAAACTTAAGCTTGGATCATCTGGTGAACTATTAGTCGGAGTAAATTTGTGTACATTAAATCAACACTTTATTACACATCAAAAAAGTTAAAATAAATATAAATATCACATCGCAAAAATAAAATTGGTTATAACAAACGCAAATTAACATTTAACAGTCTTCTATATACATATAAGAAAAAAACAGTCGTGATTCGTATATAGTTAAGGTTAATTTTCAAAATTTGGTTACATAACTATGCGTCTTCTTAATATGAATTAATAAGCGTTTACAATACATCAAAAGTATGTACGTTTCTTTCAAGTTCAGAAATAACCTAAATACCAGGTACGTAGACTTCCGCGGTCGTGGTCCATGCTATTTGCTTCTGGGTTTCTTCATCTTCAAGGCTGAACTACTGCACTAAAACTCAGTTTCAGTGCAGTAGTTCGGCCCTGAAGATGTCTCATATAAATTGGTACGAAACGTCGGCAGATATACAAGTGACGCGGTTCCAGCCCGGAAATCCCGAAGCAGATAACCAAAATATCATTTACAATTTTGTATAAATTTCTTGAAAGACCACTCAGACGTTATCCCCTATGAAAGTTTTCTAACGCTTAACTTTTAAGAATAAAAACCAGTGAATTATAACATGTTAATCACCGGAAAACTCAATCGGATTTGCAAAGGTACGACCAAAAACTATCTTTGTTTGAGTACTTAATAATCATAATTAAAATAAAAAGAACATTTCAAATTCATAAAGATTCTCCGCACTGTTAAATGGTCAGTTGTGAATTCTTTATCTTTCTCTACCTTTCATCAGGCGATAGGGAATCGGGAAAAAGAAATTAGTATATTAATAAGGGACGTCAAGGGGAGCGATATTACTCCCCTTGGCGGTATGCTAACGGTACATCGTGTCGCTATGGATTTAGTCTTACTTGGTGCGCCGGACGTCGTAGAGAAACTATGATGAACCGCACGGTGCAATCTCCACCGTCAACGACGCAAGATCACTAAACCCGGGAATACAATCTCGGATAATTATTAATATAAGCCCATCAATATACACAATATATAAATAACTATACCTTCAAATTTATAAATGGCGACTCTCATCTGTCTTCTATGCTAAAAAACGTTCGTTTTATATCGCCAAAATTATGACGTAGTTGTTCAGTGCACGCGGAACATGAACCTGAGGTCCTGTGCACAAATTGTATTCCAATTTAATATTTGTGATTCGTATCTAGTCGTTCAATTATTATTATAATTTCAACATTCTTCAAGCTAATTGTCCTTAAGCGAGTTTATTTTATAACAAAGAATCGGGCACTTACACAGGGCAATTAAGCCTCAACGAAAAACATCTATTATAGTTACTATGTACATATATATATATATATATATATATATATATATATATTGGGTCTGGGAAAAAGTTCGTGGCGTTTTTCCCGATAGATGGCATTGGTTGCCGATAACTAAAGAACAACAAGTCACAGCGACACCACCGACGGCTCGTTTTTTAGATGACCTTCCGAACGTTAGTTTGAGCGTAGAAACATTGTAATCGGTGCAGTGGTTGGAAAGTTATTCGCACTTGAAAATGGAGAAGAATAATGAGAAATTTCGCTATATTCTGCAATATTATTATGATAAGGGGAAGAACGCTGCGCAGGCTTGTGATAAAATTTGTGCTGTGTACGGTGAAGGTACTTTATCGAAATCTGTTGCGCGGAAATGGTTCGCTCGCTTTCGTTCTGGAAATTTCAATGTGAAAGATGAGTCACGCTCCGGTCGTCCAATCACTGAAAAATCTGATGAAATTCTTGAAAAAGTCCAACAAGATAAGCATATCAGCAGTGTCGATATTGGCATGGAACTAGGCATTGACCACAAAACTGTTTTGAACCATTTACACAAAGCTGGTTACAAAAAAAAGCTTGACGTATGGGTTCCTCATGAGTTGAGCGTGAAAAACATGATGGACCGAATTAACATCTGCGATGCGCTGCGGAAACGGAATGAAATCGAGCTGTTTCTGAAACGTTTAATAACCGGAGATGAAAAATGGATTACGTACGATAATCGGAAGCGTAAAAGATCGTGGATAAAGGATGGTGAGCCGTCACAAGCGTTCGCTAAGCCAACATTGACGCCAAAAAAAGTGATGCTGTGTGTATGGTGGGACTGGAGGGGAATCGTCCACTACGCTACTTCCAACTGGTCAGACGATTGATTCTCAACTCTACTGTGCACAACTAGAGAGATTACGCCAGGCGATTGAAAGAAAACGGCCCGAATTGATTAATAGGAAAGGTGTTGTCTTCCATCATGACAACGCCCGACCACACACTTCTTTGATGACCCGTCAAAAATTGAGAGAGTTTGGTTGGGAAGTTTTGATGCACCCACCTTACAGTCCGGATATAGCACCCTCTGACTATCATCTGTTTCGATCTCTGCAGAACTCTCTCAATGGAATTAAGTTGGTTTCAAAAGAAGCCTGTGAAAACTACTTGATTCAGTTTTTCGACCAGAAACCACAGAAGTTTTTCACCGATGGGATCATGGATCTACCAAAAAAATGGCGAAACATTGTCGATAATAATGGAGCATATTCGGTTTAAATGAATTCGTCCACGCGCCATGCGGGGACCAGTTGAATTTTACTGAAAAAACGCCACGAACTTTTTCCCAGACCCAATATATATAGGTATATATATACATAGGTATATATATATATATTTATATATGTATATATGTAAACCTGATCAAACCTGAATATTGCAGTCTTTATATTCTCGGGTGTGTACGATATAATTCCACGACAACTTTTCCTTTAAATTTTCGCACGAAAGTTCGTCGCTCCAACCTGAATACTTGAACTTATGATTCGTCTGTTCAAAGCACTTTTTCCATTTTTCGTAGTCTATTGACGATGACTCTATGCTCATTTGATACGTTTGAATCTGTTATCACACTACAGAAGTGATTTTCTAATAGAAACACGAACGTGAAATTATGTGTCATGTAACTAATGTTTTAGAATATTCACAAAAATGAAATTATTATAAACGCATTTTAATTTAACGACAATTTCTGTTGGGCTTAATTTTTTTATTACATTTGCTTATTTGCTTGAGTTTTTCATCATTAGCACAGGCATATAATTGTTACCGGTTCTGGTCGATTACAGTTATCATTTATTTGAGTAGCGAATTCTCCTACTGACTGTAGACTTTGTAATTCCACCTTTTCTACTAATTTGACGAACTGAACAATCTTCGTGAAAAGTAATAATGAGAAATATTTTCTTAATCCTTGCTGGGTTTTCGTACGACATTATTCAAGAAATCTTCATTGAACCTCTTTATGTCGATAATACTATCCAACACGGACCATAGATTAAGTTATATATGATCCTCTTTAAAACAAGTGGTACTTTATTGTCGTGCCATCCATACTTTGTAGAAGAGCTTTTCTTTTTGGTGCAATCATATGAAACTACTCGTTTAATTTATTCTTTCGTACTCAGAGCTAAATAAATATAAATTTTTATTTTGATGCATGTAACAGTAAAAATGCATCAAAGTAAAAAAAATCGATATTTATGTAGCAATGAGGAAAATAAATTAATATTTCAAGTGCAGAATAAGTAAACACAAAACTTACTATTTTTAAAAGTTTATTACAATGATATACCATGTATGTTAATATTTTCTCGAACAAGTTCACATTATAGAATTCGGCTGTCTATTATCACCATTTCTTTAATTGATCTTAGATGACATACAATTTGTAAAGAAAATATTGGACAAAAATGAAGAACTAAAGTGAAGTATTATTTTTACCAAAAATAACTACTATGTACAAATACATATTTGTATATACATGAGCATTTATTTTTTCTGATTCTAAGCGGCGTGTAAGTTGTGTCCTGAGAAGGATCGTTCTCTCAATGGCTCAATGAAGTCTCACAGTTATCTTTTGGAGCTGGCCTAGCGTTTACTGACGCTGAAAATCTTCAGCGTTAGTCTTATATATGAAATGTCAGTACATATGGTACAAGAATGTTTTAAAAAACATTGTGTTTAGTTGGATGTCATAGAATCTAATTTTGTACTTTGAAATAAATATTGAATTTACATATGTACATCTCAATAAAGTAAATGCTCCATAACAAGTCAAATATTAGTAGTTACAAAACCGTGCCAACTGGTTAATAATACTCTTTCAGTTGGATACTATTACCTTCTAAGGTCAAAGAGAATACTGCTACGCGCATAGACATTACGTATATTCACCAATACGGACAACATTAATACTGTTGCATGAAAAACTGTACAACTGTTTCCAGCGCTACATCTAAGTGTAACAGCATGGGTTTATGTACGAAAGATCGACTGTAACAAATCCGATTCTGATTACTCAATCTATTAGTTTCATAATTATTTCATACGACCAGTACCGACTTCATGAAGGTTTTCGACATTGCAGACCATTCTTTACTTTTATCTAAATTGATTACTTTGTGGCTTCAATTTATCTACTATTAATATAATTGCCTTTTTATTTAGACTATCGTTCCAATTACGTCAATAATGAGTTTTATTACAACACGTTCATTGTAACTTAGGCGTTCTGCAGGGTTCAGACATGGGTCTACTATTGTTCAACATGAACATTAACGATCTTTTTCTCTCTTCGGTTACCATGTCCTTATTTATACTAACAATTTAAATATATTTTCCAGAATTTTTCCTATATTTTACTGAAGTGCTGCACAAGGAATTAAGTTCAGTTGATTGGTGATTGGTGTCACAAGAACAAAATAAAGTACGCTATTAAAAAATGTGTCATTGTCATTTAAGCTACTTGCAATAATTCGTTAACATTTTCACATACTCTGGATAAATAACTGTATGACAAACTCATGTGGAAGATCTAGACATTTTGATTGATCAACATTTTCAGATTTCTGAGCATATGTCTATCACATTTGCAATTCCATCCGACAGAAACTTATTTCCGTTATAAGATTCAGTTATAAATTTTGGAATATGTAGACAATGAAGACACTTTTTCTTACATTAGTACGTCCACTAGACCTTCTTAATATAGAAACTTCAAAGATGATTTTTAAAACATCTAGTATATAGAGTATTTGAAACTTATCCCGTAAGAGGTGACGACTACACAATATTTGGTTTAGACTTCGACTTTCTGTCTATCTTTATACTCAGACAGATTACTGGTGCCAATTTTATATTGAATTTAGTGGACAACAAAGTCCATACTCTGAATCTACTCTCAGCTATGGATATCGTATTCCAAAATATAATACAGATCGAATTATATTTTCTTTGTCACGAGAGATAGAACTAACGTCTTTGCCAAGGCACTCTTTTATCAGATGGCAAGTAACGCTAGTGAATTATGTTCCAATGTATTTATCTATAACATCAGCTTATTAACCAAACTGCTAATTGTCTACCCTCCTTTATTTCCTCAAATATCTTATTGCCTACTAATAATAAAAGTTAAATTATATAGAGTATTATTTCATTATATTGTCCTGTTATTAGAGAAATCAGTTGAGCAATATATATTATTATCATTATTACTATTGAATATGGGAACGATAGAGTAATATGTTTAACCACAACGAAAACAAATGCCACAGAGAAAAGATATAAAGGTTGTTAGTTTGGTCACTAATGATAGGTTTGTGGCTCACGCCATAGCTGCAGTAATTTCTTTATTTGTGAATAGATTGGTGATATTTATCAACAGATTTAAATTAAATTTGGCAGTTGAATAATACCGGAAAATCGCCATTTCTCCAAGTGTATGGCATGACTACAGCACTAACGTCAATTTTAAAAATTTTTGAAATTATATATGCCACTAATATATCTTCAGAAACCCAAAAGCTCAAATATTATAGGAAATAGAGAGGCTGACTAGGAAGGAGTTGAAATATATTTATGGAACGACAACTACAATATTTTGTAAAAAAAATGGTCCTCTGTTATTTGTAGATAAATAATAGAATCTCTAGCATAAACGCTTGCTGAATGGAAGGTAATTTCATGCGAAAATTGACATTTGCTAAAAAAATCATAAAATATTCCAATAATATTAATCGTGATGATGAATATTCTTTGTATAGCACCTAGCTAATATATTTCTCTTGTAATAAATGAAACGTGTTCTCTACATCAAGAGTAAACATTTCGGATCAGTGATCATTTTAAGGATAGTTAGTGCGTTACCGTCATGAAGTCTTGTAAAAATTATAGTATGCGCATCGGTTAACTGTAATTTATCAATATTTAATATTGTATATAGCAAGATGTTACCGAAGGCCTTCTTTCTTGAATTTAAAAGGCGGTGTCAGTAATGTTTATTTCCTTGTGTTTTCTTAATAGAAACACAATGCTTAAGTGGGTACGTAACTAAACGACAAATACAACCATATTTGAATACGCTTTAATAACACAGCCATTACTACACAGCAGTATATATATTTTAAGGGTACAATCAACAAAACAATGTTTAGACCTGAAGAAAGTACTAGTTTCTGACCATCACGTCATTTTATTATATTTGTTTTCATAATGTTTGAATTAAAAATAGAAGAAGTAGAAGTAGCAAAGAAAAGCTTTAGAACCCACTTTAGGCATTTCCACATTAATTTCCGTATTCTGTATACTATTTCGATAACTAAGGAGTCACCATAAGCAGGTAATTAAGCAGTGTCGCACTTGGAAACTACGGCAAAAACTCACATGAAACAAATTCCGTATACAATCTTTACCGTCAAATCGTGTACGGAATTTGTTTCGTGCGGATTTTTGCCGTAGCTTCCAGGTGCGATACTGTTTACTTATTTGCTGATGATGACAACTTGGTTGTCAAAGTCGTGTACAGAATACGAAAATGAATATGAAAAGGAGTCATATATCAACCTTAAGTGACTAAGTGAATCAACCACAGACTCAATGAAATTTACCATATTCATTTATAATTATAAAACAGTTTTTTTTTCTGTTCCAATCCTCTTCACTTGGGATAAATCCGTCCTGCACATTATATAATTGGTTAAATTTCTTTCATTTCTCTCGTGTGGTATTATTTCTGGTTTTCTGTTCATATTCTCATATACCTACATCCTAATTCTATATTGACATCATTTCCTAGTACTCCACTCTTCTATTATGAGTGGCGTTCATTTTTTTTCAGCTCTAAAATACTTTCAATTAAAATCTACCATCATCGATATTTATCTCGTTTTGTGTAGTATACTTCTTTAATTTAATCAATTCTGTTATGTTTGAGTGTCATTCTTAAGTTATTTTTATTTCAAGATTTCGTTCTTTAACACTTTTTTCTATCTGTTATAACGTATTGAGCGTTAGGTTTGGGTCTCAGAGATTTTATTGTTTGATTTATTATCTCTATTAATTTTGAAAAGTAAATGAGTGTGAGATTTGATAGTAATTTTCTTCTAATTAATCTTTGTAATATGCCAATATATCCAAAAATTCAAGTGGTTACACAACTAAATAATGAAAATTAGAAGCACCATCTTTTACTCTTCACGAAGCTCTTTTTACTACTATATGTACTTCCTCATTAATTTTAAAGGCGTGTAAATAAAATTTTGGACCTTGTACATTATTAAATATGTTACACTAAATCAGTAGCATTACCATATCTTAATTATATAATTTTATACGAACGCTAAAAGTGAAGAAACTATAATTTTTGTCCCTGTCGTCGAAAAATTTACACAAACGAATAATATTTATTTTGTTGAAGACGAACTCAAAAAAATTTTAAAAGAACGTTTCGGGTAAGTAGATGTGGCACCACTGATAGAAGTCAATTGTAGTAGTAGCAGCCATTGTAAATACATCAGTACATTAGAAGCAATATAGAAGTATCAGTATGTTATGGAGCTCACTTAAGTAGTACTTTAGCTGAAGTTAACATCCATTGTTTTTTAAAATAAAAAGAGCATATCTTTTTCTATATTTGGCTTAGTATTGCCATAAACTTGGCAAATGCGATCATGTATAATATATGAAAGGATATATTTATAATCCCACTCTTTCAGCGAATGCCATTAAATTTCTTTTTCGGTAGTCAATCGTAATATCGAAGTCGTGACTTTGCATAATAATAACTGCCTCTAAATTAAGTAAAACAAATACTTTTGGTCATTGGAAAAATAAAAAATAACTATATGAAGTCCTTTCATTTATTTAAGTTTTATTTTTAATTAAATAATTAATTAGAGTGGTATTCGCCTTTTAAAAAATGTTCGGCCACTCCCACCTACATTCGCGTGCAAAAATATATTAACACCCGCTTTTCTATATGCAGAATTAGGTTTATAATTATCTGAAACTAATTGCTTTAATGGTAGTATTAACTTTGCGTAGTATATTGAACTTCAATTTCAAAAGTTCGAATGTCAATAATGTCAAAGATCGTATTCACTCCATTAAAGAGAAATCAATACGTTGCCGTATTCATCATATTTATCATTAAAAAATTTAATTTGATTTTCAGTACCCTGCGGGGGACAAAAATCCTTGATTTATGAAAATTGCGAACACAAACTAATTAAAATGAATATGGGTATTTTCTCCATTGAAATGTAATAACATATAGTAAGTATAATATATTCAGGTCTAGGTATTATACGAGGGTAGTCCCAGAAATACCCAACCTAATATAAAAAACAAAAAATTTGGGAAAAATATCTTTATTTCTCCACAGAGTCTTCTATTAACTCGATACACTCTTCTAAGCGATGTTCAATAGCTTAGATACCCTTAGATGGAATCGTTGAGTTCCTCAAAATAGCCATCAACCGGAGACTCCATCTCTTCATTATTGGCAAATGTTTTACCACTAAGACATTTTTTAAAGTTTGGAAACAGAAAATAATACGAGGGGCTAAATCTAGCGAATAGGAAGTGCGTGAGGAAGCAGTTCGAACTTTAACTCGTCGATTTTGGTCATCGCGATGACGAATGCATTGTCTTGATGAAACAAAACTTTTTTTTCTCCAAATGTGATTTCTCCACTCAAATGTATGATGTATAATCTCGAATCTGTGGTGCTATAACATTTATTTTTTAAAGAGTTACCATATTTGAAATATTATCTGATATGCAACAAACATCGGTTAATAATACTTCTTTGAAAATCGTAGTTTGTTGACGGCTTGCATAATTTAAATGCGACAACTTAGACAACTTGAAAATGATCAATAAAATTAGCGATATTGTTTTGAATAACTGCGAAATAACATTAAGAAGGTATTTAGCATCATGACCTCGCTGAATGCGTACATCACATTTAAGACGTAAATTTGGTTATGTCCAAATTGTTAGCGTTGGTGTTGTAATTCTAGAATTAATTAAAAAATATGAAAGAATTCGAATGTTAAGTGATAATTTGAAGCTGATTCCTAAGAACCGAGTCGACTTTGGCGAAGACTTGCTGCAGCTGATGTAACTTGGCTTCACCACTATGTTCCCGAAACCAAATGAAAATCTCAACAGTGGATACATCACAGTAGCTCCTCTCCCAGGGAAGACTTCTCCATTAGTAAATAATAAGGTGTTATTTGCGATTTCTTTATATTCGATGGGGACGAGCGTCAATACACGTCATCATAAGATCAAAAGGATAAAGACATGGAAAGAGAATTAATTTTATCTACTATTTTTAAAAACGTAACACTAAGAATTGCAACAATTAGAGTAGGATAACTTTAGTTAGTACGGCAATAAAACTAATTAAATAAATATCGGAATCAAATTTAAAAATACAAACCAATATATCTTTAAATTTTTTGTGAATGAATTAATCACTACGCGATTTGCGAAGAATAAAACTATTTTATTTTGGGTATAGAAAGCTGGAATGGGTCAATATCTCGGAAAGTTCTTTTGCAGGAGATATTGCTCTTACTATTGATAACTAAAGAATGGCCTAGATGGAATAATTTTAACACCGAAGTCATGGTGGTTTCGGATGAAAAAAATAGGATTTCAACAAAAGGATGAATTTAGAATGAAAATGAATAAAGAGAGAAAGGACATTATTAGAAACGAATAGGTAAGATATGAACTCAAAAAGGACTCTGATTCGTAGACTTTCGCCGCCGTCGTCGTAGATAGTAACGCAACAATTTAGAAACCCTTAAGGGTGTTTCTTGCAAGGCTAAATAAAATGCCACGTGCAATCATTTTGTTTCAGATATTATCCTGTAAAATATATAATCTTAGCGCAGAAAATATTTTCTTTTGTGCTACTTATATGGTATAATAGTTTGATTCGCGTTCAATTCATTTCAATGTTTTCACTTGCTGTGCAGTTATTGTTTACTGTTAGAGCACAGAAAGACTGTTACTTGATCGTAATAGAATGTAATTTTTTTATAATAATTGTAATCAATTATTTTCGAAAAAAGGTTTTATAAAGAATTACACATTCGTAACACAATTTATTAATTGAAGAAATAATTACGAATATATTATAGGTATTTAGTTTAATCAAATTTGACAAGGCAAAATTATTTAGCTAATAACGAAATACTTTGCTAATCTGCTGGAAGATCCCGTTATGAGAAATAGGAATATTTTACACGTAACAATAATATTATCTATAATCAACTCTCTGATGTGGGTCGACATTAACATTACCCTATGGAACTAAAAGGCTGTGCTAAATTCCATTTATCGGTCGTGTATCATTAAGTAAAACAATATACTCTATATTACACATCAATTCTAACAAATAAGTAGATGAAATAGCGAGATATTTACTCTATAAACCTAGAATTTGAAATAATATGTTTATATCAAAAGATGTTGAGTATTTTCGTATTTATTAATATTTATAGAAACAAAAGTATATAATTGACTTTTCAAGGCAGAAAAGCTTTGCGAATGGTTTTTATATGCCTTACGGCTGCTTATTATATAATTAATAATAAGCCATTTTTGTAAAAGGTGACAGATATTCTATGGAAGTATCCAATACAATATACTTATAACGTGAGATAAATAAATATATAATTAGGATAGGCTATAAATATTACAACTTATTGTTAGTTGAGAACACTGAGTTAAATAATAAATTATATTTTTATATTTGTCAATGTATCGTCATCGTTGCTACTATATAAGTACAGTTTACATCAAACAATTCTATTGCGCGAAATGTTCAAATTACCGGAACTCGGTAAGAACCGGTGATTACATTATTGGTTTTACTTTGCGATATATTTTCCAAATTGCAAGTTTTTTACATTTCTTCCAATTAAATCGTCTTACAAGAGTTTAATTTTGGTAGACACAAAACCTATTCCAAGTAAGGAATTCAATTAACTATTATATGTATATTAATAAGGGAAAATTTGTAAACCGACAATTTTAAAAAAATTAAGCTAAGTAAATAGACCACTGTAGGACATAGGCTCCGTACTACTTTATTGTGTCAGAAAATGTTTTGAAAGGGCAAACAATGGATAAATGGAAAAACTACATATTTAAAAATAATAATAATAACTTTATTGCCCAACAGATAACCACTTACAGGACAACAATAATATATATATAAAGGAATCGATCGTATAGTTTGATATACAAAAATTAACAAAAAAAAAAAAGAAAAATATCAAATAGTTTGCCCAATTGCATTGTACATTTTACAATACTTGCACTGGTCCGTGTCCTCCTTTCCACCGCACTAGGAAGGGTTAATGTACTGTTTATTATACTTCGTCACCATATGGTAAAACGGCGATCTGAACAATATATTAGTTCTAGCTCTTGGAGTAGTAAAAATATTAAAGTTTCTTGTTTTACACACAGGCACATGAAAATGGATCTGTGAAACTAGGGAAGGAGAATCAATTTTATTTGGTAAAAGGTAATTAAAAAATTTAGCATTGGACAATTCAAGCCTGTCAGCTTAACTTTAGAAATTATTACAGTCCAAAAGAGCAATATAATCCATTCCGCGAATCGGGATATAAAATGTGTTCTAAAATTTTGGCAAAATTACATAAAATGCTTATAGGACAGTAGTTAGCCATATTCAAGCGATCACCCATCTTGAACACATGTATAACTTTACTTATTTTCCAAACGTTTGGAAATGTTGATGTGTTGATCATCAAGTTAAACAAAATCATTAGATGGTATGCCAATACTGTAATACAATTTCGAACTATAAAGCTAGGAATATTATCACCACAAGTTCCGTTCGTTTTCAATCTTGCAGCACTTGATTTTATGTCATCGACGGCAACAAGACCAACACCAAATGAAGAGCAATTACTAAATTTAGACGGTGCCATACTAATATTCAGATTGAACACTTTCGAGAACTCATCGGCAAAACCGTTCACAATATCAAGCGGCTCAGTAAGTTCTCTTTCCCCGCAATGCATGCATCCTGTAATTCTAGAAGTAAAGCGCTTACTGCCGATGAATTTCCAAGACGCTTTTGGGTTAGTCACTATATAAGATTCGATTTGCGTTATATATATGTTGGCTGCCTGCAATTCACGTTTAATTTGTAAACGCACTCTACTCAAGTCCCATAAAATACTAATGACTTTGTTGCTTTCCATTTTTTAAAATAATATTCTTTGTTGCGGATGAGACATTTAATTTCATTCGTGAACCAAGGCGGATAGTTGTAAGTAGTACTCTTCCCAACTTTGGGAATGTGGTCATCAAAAATTGAGTAAAGTTTGTTATAAAAGGCTTTCGCAGCTTGGTTAACATCTTCGAAATAGAAAGGACCACTGTGCATTAGTCACATCAGCATACAGGGCATTAAAGTTCGCACGTCGGAAGTTGTAACGCACATTATTATTGGACGGGAAATTCTTTACTTTAGCTGGGGTACTAATAGTAATAGCTATACCAAGAGCTGGATGGTCAGGCACAAGCGGTGCTATATTTCTTTCGACCTCCACATTCCAATTAGTTAGGTTAGTAAAGAGGAGATCAAGTAATCTACCATTCACTTTACCAATCCAATTAACCTGCCACAAGTTTAACGTCTCCATGAAGTGCTTAACCACAGTTGATTTGCTATCAGTAAGGTCGCCATTAAAGTGTGTCACATTTAAGTCTCCCATAATTATGCAAGGCTTATTTGTTAAGTAAAGAGAGAAGATATCCAAAAATTTTTCATAATTATCGCAGGCATAATCAGGTGGGATGTAAAATATTGGCAATGTATACCGACGAGTATCCAAGGCAGCATGTGCACATTGCAAGATCAATATTGGGAAATTGTTCCAACCGAAAAGAGACATTAACAGATGTCGAACGTAACCCCTGAACGAAGGCTGACAATACACCACCACCCGTAGACCGACCCACCAATGAACATCGTCTATCTGATCTGAATACATTATAGTTTAATATATATATATTTCTGTACTTATACAATCATCAAGCCAAGTTTTTGTCACCAAAATCATATCTGCATCGCCAACACTAGCCGAAGAGTAAATGGTATCGATTTTTGTACGCAAGCAACGAACGTTCTGGTAACGGATATAAATCGAGGACGTGGTGCCGCTGGGAGCACTTAGTTTAGAGACATGTTAATGGTGACGATTTTTGGTATATCGTTATCGTATTTTATTCGCATATTAGTTTCTCCGGCAGCCTTGCGTTGAAGGAATTCTTGCCTGACTTTTCAATAATATTCTATTCGAGTGAGCGTTTTATCCCGCGAGACTATAACACTCTTGTAACTATCAACTTTTTCTAAATTAGTATAATTACGGGCCGCCTTCTTAACATCAGCGGACTCAGACAACATAATTTTTAATGGTCGTTTCCTGTTAGTAGCACTAGGATCAAACCCAACCCAATCTCATTATCTGAGGAATATCAAGCGGCACCTCCAACGGTTTCAAGACATCACGCGCAACACCAACATCCGCAGCAGCCTGAGCATTCCTGTCTCCAACCTCAGTCTCAGGGACATTGAAAAGGATAATATTTTTCCTCTTCTTCCTCTCAGTAACCTCCCGTATCACTCATTGGACGTCAAACTCATTTATGTGGACCTTTTGAGAAGAGGGTGCCGTCTGCTCCCTAATGAGCTCCATGTCCCTCTTCAAATTATTCACAGCAACAGTTAATTCTTGCAAATTCCTCAATTGCGCCTTGAAATCCGAGCAACTGGGACAGTAAAATGTTATTTTCCTGTCCTTATTTTTTAAACATTGTGCTTCCGATCTGGAGAGGCCAACACAAGAAGCATGAAGGAAATGCCTGCACAGATCACACGTAACATCCTTTTCCGGGGAGAATTCGCCCCTGCATGTCGAACGACGCGAGCTCATTATTATATAAAAGAACAAGAAGAAAAAAAGTATAAACAAAGGAAAAACGGGAATCCAACGAGGACACACGCTTCACACCAAGCGGTCGTTCTTGGTGACTCACCAAAAACAAACAAGAGGACCTCGGAAGGTATAAGGACAATTTAAATAAAAATTTATAAAATAGAAATACAATACTACACGTTACAGTCAATACCACATAAGAAAAGCAAGAAATAAATCAAGAAATTTACACAGGATAAACACGTATAGGTGTGCATATATTAAAATATAATTATAGCGATAAACAAGTACATTAACAGACAAAAACAACGTAGATATACAGAAAAATCTTAGAGGTTTAATTTTGTATTAAATGTTAAAGTAAAATAAAGAGGCAAAACTCACGCTTTTTAACGAAAAACGCAACACCGTGTCTGTAAGTATATCAAAGTATTAGATTTTTGATTCTCTATGACACCTGTGAAACTTGTATTTATTGGCAAATTCTTATTTGTTTTGGGATAAACATTTGAAATGGCGCTGCTATACATTTTTTTAACTAGAATATTATTTACTTTTTTGTATATATTTCTTTGCGGTAAATTCGAATTTATTATTTACACTTTTAATAATTAAGAGAAATTGCAGGACAAGTTTCACATGTGTACACTGCATGTTAAAAACAGGAAATCATTCTGTAAGCTGTTTGTTTCGAGTACATCCTAAGCTAATTTAGTCACTTTTTTTTGTAATTTTCCGACTAGAAACATTCCCTGATAAGTATATTGATGGAGGAAGTTACTGCACACTGAAAAACCAAATCCTCCATAAGGAAATTGTCACCAGAGAATATGTTTTCACCCTTGTTAATTAAGTACTTCTATGCTATGTCCCACAGGCCAGATTTTTAATAATAATTTGCCATTATTGAAATTTTAATAAGTAATTTTCGCTTTCGATGTTACTTAACAATTTACACACGTGCATTAGTCAACCATCAATCCAATAAAATAATGAAACAGAGATCTGTATTTTCGTTCTAAGTTCTAATAACTGATTATTCAGACCATTCGCTTATTACAACAAATATTTTTTATTTTGATCAGATAAGTAGCATACTTTCTCGTCGTATAGACTGCAACATGATCTGCAATGGTCTCTCAATTATTTCTGAAATAATATGAAGCCAAAATAAATTAGTACAGTTAATTATTTTCAATGCAAAATAGCAATTACCCATGATTATAATTTTGACCATTTCCTATATGTAGGTAGTATATTTTTTAAATGCGTAGCAGTAAATTAGTTCAGATATAACAAAAATTGGGCGTCTTAAAGACTGAATGATTTATTGAAAATAAAATGAATTCCGTTTATTACCAATTTTCAATTTGTCTCCTCTAATACGCGCTCTCTGTTATTTACTTTTCTAAAGGAGTGTTTGTAGTACCACAAAGCCATTGTAAATATAAGAATCTGCGTTAGGTGTTGAAAGTTAAAAAGTAGCTCTCATAAGTGTAGTAAGTGCTCTCGTTTCCGGGGAATAATAAATTTCGCTTCATTAATCGTCTAGTATTCGCTAAATATACTTATAGTGAGTAAGGTTAAACAATTATCCGGGTAACTAGTGACAGGAATCGATGGGGGGACGAAGGTATGCAGGCATAGCTATAGCTTGCATTATATCAGCGACTCAAAAATGTCTGTGTCTAGCAAAAGTGGATTGTTGACTGCGACGGGCGTAAACGAATTTCTAAATCATTTTCCCACGTTAGAATTACATACATTATTTATTTTATTTGTAGTCGTACCTATCCAGCCTTCTTGATGAGGCTGCACGCCCGGAGGTTTGTTCGACCTTAGTGATTCGTTTAAAATATATAAAAATAATTTTTTAGACAATATTTTAAAATTACTTTGAAATTAAAAATTTAAATCTTATTTATAAACGTAATGATTTCTGTGAATTTTTTGGAATTACGAATGCTATATGTTAAAAAGGACTATCTGTATTAGTAAATTAAGTACATTTTTAATCAATAATACATTCTTCTTCAAACTTCATATGACCTCTCTGTACATTTGACTGGGAGCGCTGCCGCAAACCCTGTAGTTAATATACCTACCTTAAAACAAAATTAAACTAAAATACGTTTTGAAGCTTTATTTTGCAGACAGAAATATAGATGTACTATGAAGAATATCTAAAATATGGTTTCCACTTCCAAAAAAATATAATACTTGCTTGGCCAAATGAAATTACGAAGCTTGGACATTTATTATAAATAGCAAACATTTATATATAAAATACTAGTTTGTGTAATTATTAACGTAATTTATAAGATCTCCTTTCTGGTCGTTCTGTTTAAGTTTTCTCGTACCTTCCTCTAGAAAGGAAGTGCCTTCTTATTAAAAAAAGAAAAAAATAGCAGAACGGGAAATATTCTTTCGATAACGAATAAACAGTGGAAATTGTCTTACAATTAATGCATGAAACAGGTAGTAATAAGAATATTTTAATTTATACTTTTAGGAATTACAGTAATTTATTGAAAAGTTGAATTATTCACACATGTCTGTTATCTCATGCTTTTCTCTGCAGTGATAATATCTTGATAAGAGTTTTTCCAATAATCAACCGCTTTCTTTGATGTAATCCGTGCTGACACTCAACTCGCCTTTCTGGTCGATACCCTATATAATATTAGGTTTCTACAAGATGAATTTATATTCTTTCTTTTTTAAGTGGTTTTGAAGTGCCCGTATCTATGATGAAAACACAATTTTCATTGTTCTCTACTTACCCTTTTCCTATTTTTGTGGCACTTAATAGTACATGTTTTATAAAAATAATGAATACTTGTATTTATTTAAACATACAAATTGATGTACGAGCGTTTTATATTTTTTTCTGTGACGTTAAAAAAAGTTTGTTTTAGAGCTGCATACATTTGTTATGTGTTATTTACTTATACGAAAATGATATTCTGCTTGAAAGAATCTTACAATATTTTCGCACAATTACATTTTTAAGATGCGATATAAAAAATACTACTATACTCGCTCAAATATTATATACAAATATCAAGAAACATATCTGAATATTGATAATCCTTCACACTTACCTATTAGGCTACTAAGGGCAAGAGATGTAGTTTAATTTGCAAACTGCAGACTACTTTATTAATAAAAGTTATACTTTAACAAACTGCTCTTCTCAGTGCTACATTAATTGCAGTGGCAATTCTATAGCTAATTTCATTATTAAAAATTCTGTATCTAAAATCCGGCACTTTTATGGAAAAATGGAAATTGTATTAAAATTTGAGTAATTACCTTTATGGAGTTTGGAGATATATTCCACCCATGTATTTCTTAAAATTTGATGTGTATAGAATCGTATTTTATTAAGAAGAAAGGAGAGGTAAGTTATTAATTTTTTCCTATTAATTGGAACAATTTTTTTATATTTTTTAAAAATATTATCAAGTTTTATGAGGGCAATGTTTATTGCATCCAGATAGACACCAATATTAAGACATGTCGTGAAATTGTTGAAGACGAAATACTATTGGGACTCTACCATTCTGGGAAGGATTTATATAATTCGACGTTTCGCTGACTATTCTTTGTCTATCACTACCAGCAGGAGAGCCCCAAGAAGGTCTATTTCTTGTCTTCCTTTCATGAAAATAGCAAATGTACGTGATTTACCAATTTTATATTATATCGATAAATATTGTACAATGTAAGATTCAATTGATCTCGAACTTAATAGTAAATATTAGTAGTGTCACGCATTTAACCACTCTGAGTGTGACAAAAATTATTATTTTAAAACCTTTGTTGCATAGTATCTGGTGTGCAGTATCCCTCGTTAATTTTTTCCTCGATTGAATATCCTTTTCTATCTCTTGGTATCTGGTTGATGGTTTTCTGCTAACAATGCTTCCAATTATTGGCAGCCAAATATCTTTAACCTCTGTATTTATAGCATATTACAGCATGTACTCTATTTCGTTCAACTTTCTTTCAATCTCGTGGCCTTTTTTTTGCTGTGATAGACGTTTAACTTCATGCAATTCTATGGTTTTTCTCTCAAATTATTGCAGGTGTACCTGTTTTTACAATATATTTTCGTTCACATTCACGTGGTACTTGGAATATACAGCCCTTTTGCTATCTAGTTTCCGTCGTCAATCTTCCGTTGTTTGTTTGATCTGTTAGTATTGTGGTCTTCATGGATCCTGTGACCTTATACTTGTTCCGCATTCTTCTGAATTTCCCTGATAGACCAGTAACATACAAAATTACCATAATACATTTTGTTGTTTTGAATCCAGGTCTCGTCGTACTGTCCTCATAAGATATAATTATAATTATCTCTTATGAGCAAGTGATTATAGTTTCATCATGCAGGTAATTAGGTATACCAACCCTCATATTGTTGGGTGTTCAGTGTCGTATTACTTTCCTCTTGTATCAGCAGTTTAAGGAATGGTATGTGTCATACGCGAGTGTTCTCATACGCCATAAATCACGATTAAATTACAATTAAACGATATTATAAAAAATAATATAATGATAAAAATGTTATTTTAAAAATCACGTTCAAATTGATAACCTTTAGTAATGGTATCACAAATTATTCTATTCTATAAATTATTTTGTTCAATTCGTTTTATATTTAGTGCTCTACAATGTTTCATCGCTTTCTTGTTGAAAATCTCGAAAGTTAAGAATAGTTCAGCCACCTAGTAGACAAATGTTTACTTGTAATAAATTATTATATTGATTAATGTGCCGCCGTTATAATTTCATCGTAATAGTTGAATACTGAACGAATTTCTTCAACAAAATTAGTTATTATGAGTTAAAGTTATAATCGAAAATTTAAAGTATGTTATTAAAAACAAGCTTCAGATCAAAGCCCATAAACATACATTTTGTTTCTAATGAAGTTATATTTATTTTTTTTAACAATGAAGTTGATTCGTATAATAAAAGTGAGATAAAATACTGTAGTCACGAATACGCGATCAATTGTACACAAATATCGACATTTATTTGCAAATGATATAAACAAAGTTATTTAAATTCTAATATTGAAGTTTTCATAAACTAATAACTAAGTTTGCTTTTCCAGAGAAGGCAACTGCTTTCTTTCAAGTTATTGTCTACGCGGAGAATTGCTTTTTAAATAGCTTCAAATTGTGCTTACGGTTCATAAGGTTCGTGCTTTTATTCAAGAATGAGTAAACGGCACCCATCTTGTTCAATTCGTGTAAAACATTATAGATTCGGTCATTTAAAATCTTTACTTTCTTAGCAATTTCACATACATATATCTACTCTTTTATCTTTCATCATGAATCATATTTCGTCCAGAACGCTCAACATCGTTTGCACTTATGTAATCACAATGAAAATTACTGTACTTGTAAATAATTCAAACTAATGGAACAGACTATTCATAATGTTTATTCAGCTTGGTATTAATTTCCTATGCCGTTTGTATTTCATAAAATAATGTGTATTCGAAATTATTTTTCATCGATTTTACACAAATCACAATTCTCGATTAATTGAAATACCTGTCACTTATAGAAAAATGAACGGACATAATTGAAATTTCGTTCTTCTGAGAGATGTTAGTTTCATTGAATGTACAACATCCACTAGGTGTAATATATTTTTATATTCCGAACACATTTATATATTTTGTTTAAGATATTAACAATTACGTTTAATATAATTGAGTAGTGTTCTTTGAGTGATATTTTGTTCATCTAGTAGGTTATTCAATTCGGTCTTGCTCCATACGAAGATGACTTATGTTTCATTACAACGTCAAGCAGTTGAGTATATACCGTAGCACTTACGATCTAGTTGCGAATAGATAAAGTAGAAAGCACTACTATTTACATTCCAAAGAAGGTATTACCTTTCCTGTAGATGGAAGAGCTATCGCGTTTTTTGAGAGAAGAAGACCACTCTACCGCTACTGTTAAGATTGCTGTGTTTCGGGCGTATAGTAATGACCTAAGTTTCATCTGCTATAATAAAGTGGCATATAAAATCTACATTATTTTTTACTAAAGTGCTTCGAGCACAAGAAATTTGGATTCGCGCCAATTTTGATCAACACCGAGCAGTCACAATACCCGCCTTGCGGCTAGCGTCTTCATAGCCAACTCTTCACTTAAAATATTTGTTGCAGGTTCTTTACAGATATATACAGCCTCCTCTATCTCAAATATTTTCAAATGACTGCCTTTTAACATCTTAGCAGTAACTTTTTCAACAATTTCTAGTATAGAGCCAAATATCGGGCGTCCACTATGTGACGCATCTTTGACAGTTATGCGACCACATTTGAGCTCACGAATCAATTTATCAATAGTGGAAAAAGTTCTTCAAACCATCATATCATCACGAATATTTATTGTTGATAAGCTTTTCAAGAAGAATTATTTAATGACAGTACGAGTTTCATTACTATTCATGTGTGGATTATATATATATATATATATATATATATATATATATATATATATATATATATATATATATATAGCTATGAAAAATTGTTTAATAAAGTATTTTTTTTAATTTTCTAGTTTTTTTAAAGTAAATGAAGTTAAATTAAGGTTCTTGATTTTTAATCTAATTAGTTTTCAGTCGCGAAAAGAAGCGATACAGGGAAAAAGTTAAAAGTAAAAAAAATGTAGTCCAGCTGGGATAAACACATGTTATTGGCACTACATGTAATTGTGTAGGGTGCTGGAGCGACTTTCCGTTCAAATATTAGCTTGTATGTTTTCTTCTGATACACGGTGTAGCCCAGCGTATTATTAGGCTTCTTGTACATCAGTACATCCAGAAACGATAGATCTTGTTCTATCTGTATGATGAATCTTATTTTCGAATACACTCCACTTAGGTGTTCTAGAATCGAAACGTTCAAATATTACATATTACCATATTCGTGTTATTGCTTACAAGTCTCCTCTACCATTGCTAAATGAAATAGACGGAAATCAAGGGCATTCTCATTTCTTAAATAAATATTAGCTTTAGTGGAGAAAATTTAATGAAGCTACTTTATACTGCATTAGCTTCTATTGACTTTCGCAGGCTGTCAATAATATTAAAAATGCCTTTAGTAGAAATATTAATATATGAATTAAACAAAACAGTCTGGTTTTAATTTCAATTATATTTATACTATTTGCAATAGTGTAATTTATAAATATATTATAAGGTTTGCTGGTAATACAAATAACTTTTACATACATATATTAAGAACTTCCAACATACACATTTCAACGATAAACTTTATTTGCAGAATAAAAAAGTATTTTGAAGGTCAATTACTTAATTTAAATGTATAATTTCGTTATAGCTGTAAATAGTATGTAGAAAACAACATTTGGGTATTTTCCAGGACAATTGGATACATTTGTCTTCATTGTTAACTTTTTCTGTCCTTGTTTTAAAAAATTTCTGCGAATTTTGAGTCGACATTGGGAATACTTATCCATACGTCTTCCATGTTCAATACAGTAAGGATATAATTTTTTTAAGAAGTAGAACACAGCATAAACTTATCTAGATGTTCTTTTAAGGATTAAACTTTTTATATATTAAAACTAAGTAATTGACATTCACAATATTTTTTTTACAATTAAAGTTTATCGTTGAAGTGTCTTATGTTGGAATTTCTTGATATATGTATTATAAATAAAAAATATTTATATTACCAGCAAGCATTATAATATATTTATAAAATACAGTATTGCGAATAACATAAATTTAATTGAAATTAAAGCGAGACTGTTTTGATTCATTCATATATCAACATTTCTACTAATGGCACTTTTAATATTATAGACAGCCTACGAAAGTCAATAGAAATTAATGTAGTAAATGTAGCTTCATTAAATTTCTCCAAGAATTATATTTTCTCCACTAAAGCCAATATTTATTTAAGGAATGAGAATGTACTTGATAAATACGTCTATTTCATTTAGCAATGCTACAAGAGATTTGTAAACAATAACACGAATATGGTAATATTTAAACGCTTCGATTTCTAGAACACTTAAACGGTGTGCATTCGAAAATAAAATTCACCATGGAGGTAGAACAAAAAAAACTCGTTTTTAGATGTATTAGTGTACAAGAAGCCTAATAATACGCTGGGCCACACCGTATACTAGAAGAAAACACATACGAACCGATATTTGAACGAAAAGTCGCATAACCACCCTACACAATTACATGTAGTGCCAATAACAATGACGACAAGGGCAAAGAGACTAGCAGACAACAACCACTTACAAACATAATTAAATAACTTGCGCAAAATACTACTACAAATACAATATCAAGAGAGAATAGTAGAAGAAACAACACGAGGCCATAAAACAGCGCACAGAGAAAGATAAGGACTGGACAAGAACGTTTTTGTCATATGTAAAAATAACAACGGACAAAATTAATAAGAAATTAAGAAGGTTTTAGATTAAAATAGTATTTACAACTGATTGTAAGATCTCGAATGTGCTGCAAACTCCAAAATATAAAATTGGTTTAGTAGAAGAAGAAGTTTATTAAACCCCATGTTCGACGTAGTTTGCAGGTTATATAGGCCAAATAAACTGTCGAATAAACGTATGATGAGACGAACACGTATGATCAGTCGCTAAGCAAGAAAAAGTGCCATCAATACTATATACCAACATAAAGTAGCCACAGGACATGAAATCGACTTTGACGGGGTGAAGATGTTTGCAAAAACAGAGTATCTGAATAAGTTAATAATACATGCAGCCATTGAAATCCAAAACCCTACGGAGAGTATGAACAAGGATGATGATGCTACACGTCTGCCGTAGGTTTGGAAAACATTGCTAATTAATCGAAAAAGCAAGGACGAAAGCGCAACTACATCTGCATTATTAGACGAAAAAAACGATGGCGTCACCCCAATTTAAAACCGATCAGCTAATATGTGCGTGGCATAAGTCGGGGCGAATGTACAAATATCAAGGCAGACGACTCCCCACATAGTAAAACAAACGTCAGAGAGTATCGCCTGAAGATGGTAAATGAGATATTACCGAAATATTCTGTCTTTTATATGAGAGAAGAGCACCTACGCGGGAAAACCGAAACTCGTATTACATCCGCATATAATAAATAATTAGATGGAATTAGTTTTAATGATAAATAACAATTTTCAATAAGTAATAAAAAAATTTGTATATACATTTATAATTTCGTCAAATAATTTGAAAGTTTTAATAAATATAAGATTAAGTAAATATTGGCATTTGATTATGATGATTCAAAAAGAATGAAAAGTAATTAAATTAGTATAGATGTTCAGAATAAAAAATAGTAAGTAAAAACTATTAATTTTATGATGATTTTTTTAAATAATTTGCATAATATCAATTTGTCATTATATATTGTCGCATTATATAATACGTTAATATAATTTCGCGGGTGTAATATGTGTTCAAGTGGTTTTGGGTTTCTTCCCGCGTAGGTGTGTTTCTGTCCTGTGAAGAAGAGAAACACAGCTACGATATTACCGCAAGATCTCATCAAACGATGCTTTCAATCGAATGCTGTTGGTTTTACTGTACTTACAGTTAATGCTTTTGTAACTGTAAAAACGTTGTTGTCCTTAGATATTAATTGAATAAGTTAATTCATAAGCAAAAGAAGGTATAAATACTTACTACAAAACACTTTATTCTTCCAAACATTTAATACTTTTTTAAAATATTAATTCAACCATTAAAAACAAAGATATATATTTTTAGATTAACGTCTCAAAATTCAAGTCATATGTATGTAGAATAATGAATGAAATTATTTCTAAAAGTACTTTAACATATAATAGATCTACAAACAATTATACAATCCAATCTATAGATTAGAAATAAATCTCTGTTTGTAGAGACTTATTAATAATTATTAATTGAGATACAATTTAATAACTAAAACGTAGCTTTAAAGTTTGTTTGTAAAAGAAACTACTTACTTTAAATAAATTAAAGATTAATATACTCGTTTTATATATATGAGGGTAGTTTGACAAATAGTGAGAATGGAAAAGAAAAACGAATTTTTGTAAATACAAAATAATTTTTAGTTTTCAATATATTCTCCTAAAAGAGCAATACATTTATTCCAACGGTGCTCCAATGCCCTTATGCCATCTCTAAAATGCGATTCCGGAAGGCTTGCGAAATACTCATTTACGAAGATGATAAGGTCGTCGTTAGACGAAAATTTCTTTCCACCTAGTGCCGTTTTCAATATTGGAAAGAGGTGGAAGTCGGAAGGAACATAATATCAAATGTATATTAACTTAAGATTATAAGGTGATGTTACAGTTAATGCATATCTTAGTGAATAATTTAACTTCGTAATAATTACAAGTGTTTATAAGTGATAAAGTATCCTGAACTAAGGCAATTTTGATGGAGCATGATGTTGATTAACTTGATCACGTACCGTTGAGAACCAAAATATACACTGTGTACATTTTGGTTCTCAACGGTACAGATCGTGTACGGAGTTTGTTTTCGTACGGGTATTTTTCGCCGTAGTTTTCCAGGTACAACACTGTTTAATTATCTGCTGATGATGACAACTTAGTTGTCGAAATACGTAGACAGAATACGAAAATTAATGTGGCAAGGGGTTATATATCAACCTTCAGTGATCAAATATCCTGAACTAATATTGGAAAAGACAATATATAAATCTATGCCAAGACGAAGATATTTAAAGTTAATTACAAAATTGACATAATACTTGTCTTTAGAAGCGACACCTGTAAACAGGAAAAGTAAGAAATATGAAGATATATGAAAACGAGCACTCGACGAATTTTATGGTTTCTTAAAGAAGATAAGTTGTGTACTTGCATTAATATTATATAAAGTTTCTTAGTTAGTTGTTATTGTTTATGACTAAAAAAATTCACAATCTTCTTTAATAATATAACACGATTTAGTTTGATCCAAGAAAGTCCTATAATTAAATGAATTTTATTGGAGATTGCATTCACAGTACAGATTTTATAAATATCGATAATCTATGAGGATGATCGAAGAGAGTAATAAATTCAAATTTAAATTGATATAAGATTTAATTACTTTTTTTTAGTAAAGTAACTTGTTATGTCATTTTTGTTTATTTGATGTTCACTCATTACAGTTATTAATGAATTGAATTAGTTTTATTTTCGCACCTAGATATTTGCATATTTGTATACTTTGAATTATAAAAGAAGAAATTAAAATGAGTTTATTATTCCAATTACTAATTTATAAAGAAATAATTTTGGTAAGAATTTAATTTCAGTTTCTGGTAATACAATGGGCTTACTTTTATTGAAAGATATTGAAGAATTGTTTACTATGAAAATATTTTGACTTAAATTTAATTCATGTTATAATACTTTCATAAATAATGGTGTACGTACATAGTTAAATAGAAATAGGAGAGGATATGATTTTCGATCTGAATTCATATGTGAACCGTCATCATATACACCGAGCTTAGCCGTACCTAATGCTTTATAGACGGACTCTCATTGTCTTCTCTTACTATGCACAAACATTTAGAATATATTAATATATAGAGAACTATAACATAATACTCTATAATTTTTATACATCAATATACATATGCAAACTGAATACGAGTATCACATTTCATATTATTTATTACAAACGCCATTAACGCACATTATATAGTATGTATGTACTATATTATATATAGTACGTACATATATAGAAAACTATAAAAATTGTCGGGGTGATTATTTAAATCCTCTCTTAAAATCTAAATTCTATCTTTCTGTTAATTACGTATATTAAATATTTCGTTCGTACAAATGTGAAACACATCGCCATATTTAAATTCTAATATAATTAACCTAGTCTAGATGTCAGGTGTGGCGCAATCAAAGTGGGGAATACGCTAGAGATAGGTCAGGAATAAATCGATTCGACAGTAACCTCAAAGCGAGCCGAGAATTACATTAACGTAAAAAAATTATAATTCTATAAAATGTTTCAAAACATAACATATACATATATAAATAAGGTATATGTAATTAGCAACTTTGATACTGTATGAAAGTGATAATCTTGAAATCAAATAATATTGTAAGAAAAAATGAAATACAATTGATCGAATATTTATTATATCTAATTTCATCTCGACCGAATTAGTTAATTAATTAAATAATAAACTCATTAACGAACGAAAAGAAAGTCGATAAATAGTTCTTCAGTATGTACATAGAGAGAAAAAGAGAAGCGCACAACCATACACACATTTTATTGTAGTGTGAAAAACAGCTCAGTTTATTTAGAAAAAAGTTATTTCACTAATTAGCTAATACACCTATTTTATAAAGAATTTTTGTAACTAATTTGACCTTTCAGTACATATACGATGAAAGCAGTTAAGAATGCAAAATATTTAATTTAGTTTTCAAAATTTAAGCTGTGCGAGTCACATTTCTTCACTATTATTAACAAAGTCACAGATATAATTAGGAATTATTGTACATTATAGTAAACTGTTAAAATATAATGAATTAAAATTTTTGCAAAAACAAATTTTAAATGATTTCAAAAAAAACCACTTCTAACGATTGAATAATATTAAAAATAGAAATATAAATTAAATTTACATATATCACGATAGCTTAATTGCCACATTTATTAGAAGTAAAATCAAATAAATTTGAAATAATAAGCACAATATAATATAAAATAAATCATAAAATAAATTCGAATGTGAAAATAACATTAATTCAAGCGAAAATTTAAAAGAATTCATGTAAATTAGGATTGTAAACTTTATGTTTAATTACCAAAATAGGTAACTGTTAAGATTTATAATCAAAAATTTGAAATTAAAATTTATGCATTAAACAAGAAGATCAAAAACAAAAAAAAAAATTATTACTAACATAAAAAAAATAAAGACTCAAGAGAATCAAGCCGTTTGAGTTGGTTTAGTGTTTTTAGTGCAAAAGCAGAGCTTGTGTGTGCACGTTAATCTTAGTGCAATATATACTACAGAACCTAAGGAAAGCTGATGAGTATACCTTAGTATTAAGTTTCACTTTATTAGATTAGGACAGAATTAAATTGCTCATTGGTCATTGCTGACCAGATTGTAATATACTAAATGCCTTTGTTATTATGGGTGTTTAATAAAGAAAAAAAAAAAAACTAACATAAAAAATTTCTTCCAATGGAATGCTAAATCTTAATATTGTTTAAGGTAGAGCCCATTCCAAAGCGACCTTCTAAATCTGTTGTGATTCTATGTTTACAGTTTTATGGAATAATGTATTAATTTACAACGTAAATTCAGTGCAAAGAATTTGCGATTTTGTCCTGATTAAATTTTCTGTTTAATTCTAAGAAATATAATAAACACTGGTACATTGAATGAGAGAAAATAATGTCTACATCCTTCAAAAAAATTTTCCTTTTTTTGAATTTTAAAAATGTTTAATCTCTAAACATATACTTTGTTTTAGTGTCGTGCATAGTTGGTCGAGATTTATGAATTAATCCACAGCTGTGATGGTTATACGGAAAATAAACAATGGAGTTACTAACTACCAACTGAGAAGTGATCGACATGAATACATTTAATTTAGACGTTATTGTTTTAACCAAAAACATTGATGAAGATGAGAGCCAAGAGAGAAACTTAATGTTCAAGAAAAACGATAACATGGGCAAATCAAAAGAAATACAATTAAAAAACTAGTGTACACAATATAAACAAATATTTATTTTAAAAAGTACATTTCATGCGAAATCTGTATGTTTTGGTGAATGTATTGACGTTAACTGAACATTGGTTAAAAGAAACTGACGAATTGCACTTCGATGGCTATACCGTGGCATCAATTTACACCAGGAAGGACCATATACATGGTGGTTCATGTATTTTGATTAAGAATGGTATTGGATTTCGTGAACTAGAACATTTAAAACAAAAAAGTTTAGAATTAACTACTGAAATCAGTGCTGTAGAATTACCAAACTTAAAAATTATCATAGTCAATATTTATAGACCGCCGATACCTGGTAAGATTGGCGCGTTCTTTATTACTCTACAAGATATTTTACAAGATTTATCAAAAAAACGAGATTATAAAATTTTAATAACTGGTGACTTTAATATAGATTTAGGAAAACAATACGATGATAGTGCTCGTTTCCTTGATATTATGAATACCTACAACTATATAGCCACCATTGAAAAACCAACCAGAATTACATGCACATCTCAATCTACGATTGACAATATTTTTGTCAATTTCACGGGTTTTGAGGCAGACACAGTAAGCTCAGCATTATCAGACCACTCAGCTCAAAAAATATCATTTCATCAGTGCATTAAAAAGAATAAAAACAACGTAATAACAGGACAAAAACGTATCCTCACGCGGGCACATCTTTCTGCTATTAGATCTAGCTTGTGCAATGACATTTGGTTACCTGCTTTGTCAAACGTCGAATGTAATCTTGCTTACCGTGAATTTCAACATAGGCTGATAACGCTGATGGATCAGCATTCGACAAGAAGATTAATAACAATGAATAGTACAAATAAAACATGGTTAAATGATCATATAAGGAATCTAACTAATATCAAGCGTCAACTATATGAAGGAGTAAGACAACAGAGGTTACCAAAACAGGTTTACACGGAATTCTGTACAAGACTAAAACATGAAATAATAGCATCTAAAAAAAAGATCTTATTCCCACTATATCCAAAATGCTAGCAATAAGACAAAAGCTACATGGAATGTTGTCAAGGAACTAACTGGCGCTACTAAAAAAAAGAATTTTAACATTGACGATATAAGAAATCATGACAACGATATCGAAGTTCTATCAGCGCTGAATTGTTACTTTGCTACGGCTTGTGCAGCAAATGTTTACTTGGGCGCAACAGACTATTCCAACGTAAAAGCGGTGTCGGAAACGTGCTGCTTCTATCCCACTGATGAAGGTGAAATTATTAGCACCATAAAAAGCCTTAAAGTAACCCCATCAACGGGACTGGATGAAATCTCAGTGCCGCTCCTACAGTTCTGTGCATCGGAATTGGCCGCACCATTGGCACACCTGATAAACCTCTCGTTTGAGACCGGTCAATTTCCAGATGACTTGAAGCACGCCGTAGTGGTACCCGTACATAAGAAAGGAGCGAAGAATAGCTATGAAAATTATCGACCAATAGCTCTATTGTCGAACGTGTCGAAGGTTTTTGAAAGAATAGTTCTGGTCAGGATGACAAAATTCATCGAAAAACACAAAATATTAAACAACACACAAAATGGTTATATCAAAGGGCGATCAACTGCCAGAGCAATTTACCAACTTATGGAAAGAATTATAAATAATATATCTAACAAACTCCCGATGGCCTGTGTGTTTATGGATCTTTCGAAGGCCTTCGATAGTGTACATCACGAAGTCTTGTTGGAGAAGTTGGAGCTGATGGGATTCAGGGGCGTGGCATCGGATTGGATCCGCTCATATTTGTGTGGCAGAATGCAGTATGTGCAGGCGGTTGATGCGGGGGGTTGCATGGTGAGGTCACGTCCGGAACCAGTTACCGTGGGTGTTCCGCAGGGTTCTATTTTAGGACCTTTACTTTTCTTACTATACATAAACGATCTCCCGGACGCTACGGAATCCTTAACGGTTCTCTTCGCAGATGACACATCCACAGTCATAGACTCTGGTAATGGAGACTTGAGTATGGCCATAGCAGAAAATATACAAGTGTTGGGGAAGTGGTTTGCGGCAAATAATCTACACCTAAATCTATGCAAGACCCATCTGCTGACCTTTGGTAACAGTTTACCAACTGATGTGGTGGTGGGTGATGAAGTGCTTGCCTCTAAGTGTGACGCGCCATTTCTTGGCCTTAGGGTTGACTCTGAGCTGTCCTGGAAACCCTACATCAACGAACTATCTGGGGGGCTGTCTCGGTTCTGCTACTGCTTACGTGTTATTGCTCGTAACGTTGGTGTGGAGGCGGGGCTGCTTTCTTACTTCGCCTATGTACATTCGAGGCTCCAGTATGGTGTGGTGTTCTGGGGCAATTCCATCGACTGGCGGAGGATATTTGTCCTCCAAAAGTCATGTATTAGAGCAATTTATGGAATGAAACCAACAGAGAGTTGTGTGGGTGTGTTTCGATCTGCCAAAGTACTGACAATGCCCTCAATTTATATACTTCAGTGCGCGCTACATGTGAAGATAAACTATAATGAATTTTTTAAAAACTACCAAACGAATCATGCACATGCTACGCGAAACCTTTGTAATATGCATCTTGTGCCCCCACAAACGTATTTTACAAAAATACAAAAAAATGTCGTACACCATTGCGTAAAAATATACAACCACATACCGTTTCGGATCAAGAGCTTGCCGTTGGCCCGGTTTAAAATTATTTTTAAGTTTTGGCTGATAGAGCAAGAGTTCTACAGTGTGGAAGATTTCCTTGAAACAAGCGTAGACATTGGCGTATAGCATAGGTCAACTGCACGCATATGTATATATACTTAATATCTATTTATATTTGTGATTGTTTTTTCGTTGTTATATATTATATATTTTACATTTATGACGTATTCTATGTTTTTTTGACATAATAGAATGTAATAAATATTATTATTATTATTATTATAAAAGAACTTAATAAATTTATTATAACTGGAATAGTTTCTCCATAATTCGCAGATGAGGGCTTCTCAATAAAAACTAGGGCTCCATCTATTAAAACTTTATTTAAAGAATAATGCTTTTACGACATTCTATTCTATTTAAAACTGCTGTCCTTTAATGTCTTTTTCGCTTGACGGTATGGACAAAAATCATATAGTGCATATACGGAGACCACACTGCTTTAAAATTTTATTAGAATAGTATTATGTAAAATCTGATGCATGTGCACTATCCGTTTAATAAAAATAAATTTATTACTATATGAACCTCTAGCGGCATTCTTTGGTGCTGGGTTTACTTCTTCCACCAAATACGTGGTAAGAGTCGTATTCGCTGTTCTAACCAGATGTTCTTTCTGAGATCTCTGCTCATGCCACTATTGTGAACTGCTTATTTTAAAGTAAATTTTTTGAACTGTTTGTCAATTCCTTTTATACAGACTGTCAGCAAAACTATTTTATTTCACTTGTTAGTGTATTAAATAGCTATTTCGTTCATACGGGATGCAGCGCATTCCTCTCCCCAGCCTCCAGCTTTCTACGAACGGCAACCCTGCAATTCGCAGGAACGCAAATCGATTAAATCATAGTTACGACAACCTTAAAGCAGCGATTGAATCCTGTGAAGAAGACAATACTGCAATGGAGGGTGGCGTGCAGTCCGAATCCTCCAGTAACTACACCAGTACCATAAGAAACTGTAACGAAGATGCATTTAGCACAGTTAGGGGATCCAAGCGAGTTCTTGGGGATGTAAACACCCCATCCCTTATCCCATCCCCAACGCAAAGCGATATGACGTACTAAGCTCAACTACGTCATATGCAGCCATGGTCGCTTTCAGGAGCAAGGAGACCTGCCAGAGGTCCCGGGATTCTGCCCATGAATACGAAAAACCCTTGTAGATCCGAAATAGAAGTTTAAGTAATGACAATTATTATTTTGCCAGGTAAAAGTGTCTACGATTTTGAATTCTTAAAAATCATTTTGACGAAAATATATTTCGCCGAGATTATTTTTGTTTGATTTTATTAGAAGTTAAACAATAAATAGACTTTCAATCACTACGTTATATAACGAAATTAAATTCATTTTGAATTTAAATAAGAATTTTCCTTTATCGTAAAAGCAAAGTTCGTCACCTACATTTTAAAGAAAATTTCAATTTTCATTTATGTGTTATTTCGGAATCTGGCAACACTGTTAGTGTTGCCTCCGATCTGATGATTGCATCGTGAAGTTTGTCATTTTTGACAACATATTTATCTTGACAGTTTTATTATCCGGTCGCTATTTCTATTGTTGACAGTAACTTGAAAATTTTATGTCAGCGATAAAATGGAATCAACTTGCGAACATTTTCGTACAATTATTTTTCATAACTTTTGGCGTGAATTATCTCAACAAGAATGCATCGACGAGCTAAATTGCTTACTTGGTGTTGAAGCACCATCGAAAACTATGGTAAATCGTTGGTATAGTGAATTCAAACTTGGACGGCGTTCTTTGGACCATAAATTTCGTGAAGGTCGTACCATGAATATTGTTGTGTCGGAAATATTAATGCAGTGTCTAAATTGATAATGCAAGACCGTCATATGACATACCGTGAGATCGAGGCATCTCTAGGCATTAGTAACACCAGCGTGCATAAGATCCTGCATGAACATTTAGCCGTTAAAAAGCTATGTTCTGGTTGGGTACCACATTATTTGACAACCGCTCAAAAAAGGACTCGAGTCGATTGGTGCCAAGAAATGCACAAAAAATTCAATGGCGGTGCTTAGAAGAACATTTATAAAGTCGTCACAGTTGATGAATCTTGGATTTATACGTATGAGCTCGATAGTAAACAGCAGTCGACTGTGTGGGTATCCCAAGATAAGCCAAAACCAACAAAAGTTGTTCGCGCTCGAAGCACATCAAAACAAATGGCCGCCTGTTTTTTCGGGAAAACCGGTCACTTTCCAACCGTGCCTTTAGAGAATTGTAGAACGGTCAATTCCGAATGGTACACAATTATTTGTTTGCCAAAAGTTTTTGAAGAAATAAGGAAAACAAACCGAAAACGACAGATCATTCTGTACCATGACAATGCGAGCTCTCACAGGTCGGTTCAAACAATTGAATATTTGATCGGGCAAAACATTGAATTGATAAGCTATCCGCTGTACAGCCCTGATCTAGCACCCTGTGATTTCTTTTTGTTCCCAAACGTGAAGAATAAATTTCGTAATCAACGGTTTTCTACGCCGGAAGAGGCAGTTGAGGCATTCAAAACTCATATTTTGGAGATACCGTCTTCACAGTGGCAGCAGTACCTTTCGGATTGGTTTAAACGAATGCAAAAGTGCATTGATTGTCAAGGAGAACATTTTGAAAAGCAATAAAACTATTTTCCATAATAAAAATTTTTTTTGTTTGCTATTCCCGAAATATAAACGGCTACCCTCGTATAATTCGTAATTTTTTTGAGTCAATTAAAATAAAAGTATAAAACAATTACAGAAGTAGTAGGCTATAAGTCTATATTTTATATTTGTATAACATACATTTTTTTATGACATAAATAACGTACCATATTAATTTTAGAAAGTAAAATTATCTTTTAAATAAATCTGATTTATATATATTATTCAAATAAAATAAAAATGACCTACTACGAAATCATTTTCTCAAATTCGAAATAATGCCTAAAACAGGAAATTACTTCTGTAAAGAAATCGATTTCAAAAGTAACCTGTGTATTGAACGACATTATACCTAACTTATAGAAATGAATTCTGGCATATCTCAATTTAAATTGTTACACATCAACGTCTAATCTTAGTGTAATGTAAGTGAATAAAAAATCCAAAAGCAAATATTAACAATAATACTATAATATTTCTCTAAATGTCACTTAACTACCTGATATTGACGTTAGAGAGTTTCATTCTCACGCTGTGATTTGATGTTTAGAAATAATTCTTGATCTTTAAATGACAATTTTAGACAATTTAGGTTCAGTGCATGTTATTATTTGCTTTGACGTTTCACGTGCTATATTTTACGATCCTTGATCTTTCGTTTGTTGTTTTGCACGTGCGTAGTAGCATTAACTGATCTGTTGGGAATGTAACTTCCATATTTCCGCCACATGATTATTATCTGCCTTCACAAAATAGTTTGTTCAAATTAGTGCAATAATAACAAATCCCACTAGTTGTAAAAATGGATCAGTAATTAGATTTCTAGACGCAACAGTCCATAATACTGCTGAAATTCACGTATGTGAAATATATGGGCCTATTGCAATGAGTAGAAGTAATATGAGGTAATAGTGCCGTTAGTTCAAAGAAAGTCGTTCAAATGTTCAGGATGAATCTAGGAGTGGTAGAAAATAATCGTTTTACGACAAGCAAACTTTCTCCTGAATTTCCAGAACAATGTTGTTGTGAGTCATGACTGAAAGTCTAAACTATCATATGCATGTGTGCATGCTGGTTGCCGACAGATACTCACAGAGTGGTGTCTGCGCGTGCTTTTCTGGACAGTTTCAACAATGAGGGAAATGAATTTCTTTCCCATATATTGAACTGGTTCACCTAAACAGAAAAAATAATGGGAGATTTTTGATCATTGAAATTTATGCAGATGGTTTGAAGAAGTTCGTTTCACGATACGAAAAGTGTTTGGAACGATATGGTGATTATGTAGAAAAATAAAGTAAATATGTACATATTCCAAACAATTAATAAGTTTGAATTCAGTTGATTTATTTTTTTTAATAATCGCCACTTTATTATGAACCATACCTTATATAAACCGTACTGCATAAAATTCAATAAAAGTGTAAACAGACTTGAGATAATTAAGTTTATTAAACATAAAATAGTGTAATAATATTAGATCAATATTAGGTGCAAATAATATTATATATAGAAGAACATTTTTATTAGATTTTTTATGGAAAGTCAGTGTGTAGAAATTTTAGGGTGGTTGTTTTAAAAGAAAAATTTCCACAACTTTACTGTCCTACGTTTTTACTCTTTTTAACTTGTCTTTAATATCTTGTAATTTTGTTTAAGGCAAGATACATTTGGTTTTATGGTTATTACTCACAGGTAAAATAAGTTTACCTCGCCTATCAATATTTAACAACAGAATTTAATGGCCTGAAAAAATTACTGGAAATTGTAAATATTTTAGTTGCATAGAGCTTTAAGCAAGACCAACTGTGTTTAGTGTTTTTTTATTATGTCTGGAAATTCTAAGATATATAATACATGAAATTATTTCTATATCACATATATATATGTATGTGTGTATTATTAATTCATTTCCTCTTTTTCTATTTTACAGTGGTTATGATGGACTATATGACGTGAAGCGTATTTATCCTTATTCCCATTTTTGTGCTGAACTCGATTCTCGTCGGTTAGATCAATTTATTAATTAGTTTAGCATCTTATTTCTCGACGTGCTAATGTTTACGTCATTTAAGTCTTACACGAAGGGCTCTATTTTAACGAACAACCAAAAACTTATGCTTTGCCCCATATCATAAAAAGTAAAAAGTATCAATTCATTTTTTTATGAAACATTTTTTATGTAACATGGCTCTTACAAGTATATGTTGTTATGCAATTTAAATGAAGTTATATTTATTGTTTATTACAATATCTTTGCAATTTATGTATACCGATTTTGATTTAACTTACTTATTTTGTCTAAAGTATTGATTTTTATTGTACATTATCGACTCTGACTTACATATAGATATATGGTATAGTCCATCGTTCGAAAATTTTATAATTCTTTGTTTTGACTTAATATAATTTAAAATACATGATTGAAGTAACTAATAGTATTATCAGATACGCCCTTAATGTGCTATATACTTCCTTCACAGAAGTGCGCAAGTATTCGCTTATTATACTTATTACTTGGTACCTACTATCCATTATAATGAACCTTCTGTTCAATTATAACTGTATTATCTTAACACACCGTATTTGTCTATAGATAATACCTCTTGTTTGTTACTTTTATGCGATATCGTGAAAATTTAATTAATTTTAAATTTTATTTATAGCTACTCATTGTAAGTTTAGTATATTTGGCGAAAAAACGAAAGAAGTGATAAAAATGGACATTAAACTTCAGCGTTACTGGACGTAGAAGAGTATTCACAATATTAAATTGCAAGAAAAGAAGGATTTTTTTGAGAAACGATGCGACGTAATGCCATTTTAATGAGAAAAAATATTCCCACTGCAAGTAGCCGCTATTTAAACACCGTTTTGAGATAGAGTAATTACCAATCAAGATGATCCGCATACTATAAAAATAGCAACAGAAAATCGAATATCGTCCAATAGAAGCATTACATAAAAGCGGTCTGAAGATCATCAAATATCAAACCGTTATCAGTGGGAAATACTTCACGAAAATTACACAATTTTGATTGGAGGAGGGTAAAATAAATTAAACACGAATTTAGATATAAACTACACAAACAATTGCTTGAGAAAAGTGTTTTAGATACTTTTTCTTATACATATATTCTGTTCAACAAAGACAAAAGTGAAGCCCTCAATATGTAAGAAAAGGTGTCTGAACGTTTTAATGAAGATTGTGTACTGAAATCGGTGAAATCCTCACTATCCGTGGTAATGTCGACATGGAAAACTTCAGAAGACCTGTGTCTATACTTTTGTGAATGAACAATAAAGAAGCAGTAAATTTACCAATACTGCTACTACCAGGAAATTCAGGAGATATAAATGAATGGTGTAAAATCACATGCCTATTGAAGACGATACAGTACCACGCACTGTGATGCCCCCTTAGGTCATAATTCCAAAATATTTATGTTAATATTCATGCGTGTAATTGCGTCTGATACCCCACTACTACCCCTACTTAATGCAGGTATAAAAATTAACCACGTGAAATGGGTTCATCATTTGCATTTCGGCATTTGAAGTGACCACATATCGGTAGAACGCAATCGTGTTATCTTTGTGACTCATTAGCAACACTAATTATCTTCTGCATTTCTCGGAATTGTTTGTGCTTTAGTGATTCCCCGTTTCTACTATATATGAATATAGAACTTACAGTCTTTAACATGAAAATGTTGTCGTCCACGAATGTCGTCCGCTCTTTCTATATGACTTTTATACTGTTGTAGGGTACCTGTAGACTGTGTCTACAAACCGGCTAAAATGCAACAACTGTAATTATATCCTTTATAATTTCTTTCAGGCAATGTTCATAAGTGTTCATTCATTAGAATGCACTTGTTTGACCTCTGTCTGTCAAATTATGGAACAGACGAGGAAAAGGCCCGCCATGTGTTACACATAGTTCTGGAGCCACAACGTTTACTACTTAAGACCGCTTCTCTTAAAACGCGGAACCACAGTGCCACGTAAGAATTAATAGCCAATACTGAGGATGTGAGACTTATTTCAAAAACACAATAGATAATTTACAATCTTCCATATTTAAATTTAATAACCATAAAATCCAATAATCATATCAAAGCTTGCATCGACTATTGTAAAAAGAATAAAAATGTATTCGAAGAAAAGGATAGTATCGCCAAATGTTAACAAAAGATTTGGAAATACAATTTTTGTAGTTTTCGACAAATTTGTTTGTTTAATTTGTTGATTTGTTTTAGTATTTCAATAAAATCTGTATGTCAATGGTGACACTAAAATTGTTACCACGGACTGTACCTTACTAATTTGACTACAAAATTGATTCATGTATCAAATGTAGTTTACAATTTCATTTACCCTACAATTTAAAATTACCATTGAGAATTATATTTTTATTGTAATATTTACTTAGTATCATTAAAACTATAATGTTATGATGTAAAACCATTAGTTATCGTTACATTTTATTATCTTACATAATATTAACTTCGTATTGTAGTATTTTTCTGGAAGTTTCCTTGTTTATTTTTATTATTTTCATTTGTTTTAAAGAGTTATTTCCTTAAAACAAATGAATAATAGTAAAAATAAACAAGCAAAATATATAAAATTGTTTTTGCACTCTGCATTATCCTGTCCTGAATTCAGTCCACCGCTCGTCACTACCAATGAAAAAATATTATAGGTACATGCTGTTTTTTCTATGCTAGATTAAATAGTTTCCTTTCAGAATCATAGCAGTTTACCCAACTCTCATAACCTAAAATTATGTTTGACATTAGCTGAGACGATCCATTAACAAAGTTTTAATGTAAATATCTATGCCACTTCGCAAGATTTTCTTTTTTACCTTGAGTCGAATTACCTTGTTCTTTAATTTCGTAGTATTTGTATGAACTTGTTTGAATATTACATTTTTGTCTATGAACATACATAGATTTTTTTTAACACTTACGTTTACGACAAATATTAGCTACCCTCGTTAAGACTTTCAATTAGTAAGCTTTGGAGAATGTCAAAAAAGTGCATGTATGTAAATACCTACTCCTTGGGCGTCTAGTGGTGATGATCAAACAAATGCTCTGCAAAATATTATATATACAAAATTACATACCTATATACCACCCGTTAATTTGGAGTAATGTAATACACAATATTTTGCATGGCCCGCTTCCAAATTATCGGACGGTATGTATGTACATATATATATATATATATATATATATATATATATATATATATATATATCGTATATCGCCTGTTTGATACATAGTATTTTGCAGAGCATTTGCTTGATTATCGCCACTAGACGCCCAAGGAGTAGGTATTTACATTACATGCATGCACTTTTTTGATTCACATAACATGATTCATGGTTAATTAACTGTAACTCTTAATGAAGGTAGCTAATATTCGTCGTAAACGTAAGTGTTAAAAAAATCTATAACAATATAATACTCAAAGACATTGAAGCAAATACGAGTTTGGACAAATATTTCGAAATCAAATAAATTCGACTCAAGATTCCATATATATATTGTATATACATATATGCTGAATTTTGAGTATACCATACACACAAGAAATACCATACTGAACTCAATTTTTACATTTTGTACATAACATTTTATCATATACATAAATTTTCAAATCAAGTACCATAAAACTATATAAAAACACCCAAATAGCAACTTAAATCAATAATATAATATATATATATATATATATATATATATATATATATGAATATAATTAATTTCAGATTTGGTAATTTGGTAATATAGTCTAAATTTTTCATATTTATTTAAATCAAGTATCCTTTAATAATTGAAATTCTTACAGTATATACGTATTATATGTATACGTTGTCAGTACTAGCTAAAAAAGTCATTCGTTTAAATTCTCATATATGTATATATATATCCAAAAGAAACCTTACAATTGTCTTCTAACTAATCTAATATAGACAAATGAATAGACAAGTTTACTACATATTTTCTTTAAAGGTGTTATTTTATTTTGTTCATATTGTAATTAGAGAGAGTTTGAAAAAGTTGATTTAAAATTTTGTATCTTAAATATAAACATAGAAAATAAACAATTTTAACAAGTACTTTACATTATAAATCAGTAATGTCCTTCTATTAACAATTTTAAATAAATACTACACATGGTTTTATTCGAAATTACTGTGCGTACAAGAAACGACCGACTTTCTTTAGCTTTCTTTAGCTATGTATTAAAGGTGAAAGAAACTCCTGTTCGGACTAGTTGCATTTCAATCTTCCTTATTTCTGTAATTTAAAAGGCAACATTGTCAAACATTACGCTCTTTTTATGAAGAAACCATGCCATTTGTAGACCATAATAAATAAATAATATAAATTAGTGATACAATACATGAACGAAAAACAATAAGGTATTTGGATAATAAAATGATCAGTGTAATTGGGTTATTCAATGCGAGTGAGGAGTGAAATGAAATACTAATAACGCGCTAGAAAGCTTTTGAAGCTGCGATTTTAGCAATATATTGGCAATACTGTTGATAACAGCTCCAAACAAGGAATTGAAATATATAAGAACAGATTAAAAAAATTAGGTAGCTTTGTTAAATAAAGAGCTAAAAGAAAATGTGAATGTTTAAATTATTATCACTCGAGAAAGGAGTATTCGGTTTTTGAAATAATTCGGTTGTATGCATATCTAATGTTCATATTCCTATTTGTTACAGTTTGACTATTTCGATATTGGTTATTAATCGCAAAGGCCGTTTCGCAATTGACGGGAACAGGATCTTCAAGTGAATCAGATTTAATCAGACTTTCTACTGTTTCACAATTAATGGACGTACCAGAGCATCAACTTTGCATTTATTTCGTATTTGTCACTTTTAAAAATAAATGACACGGACGATTTTTTTCCTTCATAAGGCAATGGCTTTTATCTTGGCATTAAATGTTATGATGTTGTGTGTATACAAAAATGGAACATGAACATTAGAAGGTAATACAGGTACATAAAAAAATCAATGAATAGTTTTCTTTTAAAGATTTATAATAAATGTATGGGCAGTTTTTTACATGAATTTTTAAATTTTTCTCAAAAATATAGTATGACATTGTCTCAATTACGTTTTACGATTAATATAAATGAATAAATGAATGAAAATAAAATTTATCATGTCGAAACTTTTATTATTATTATTTTATAATTTTTTGAACATGCGTATGTATTTATGGTTACTCATATCGAAGCTGAGTGTTAATTATTTTTGATTTAAATAAAATTTTAGAATTTAATATATAATATTTTTAAATATAAATTAAATTGGAATTCATAGCTATATGTACATAAACACGAGGTATGGCAACTTAATTCCCGGATTGGCGCTGCAGTAGTGGAATTACTTGAAATAAAACAGCAGCTGTTGAAATCTGTGTACGGAGACAAACCTTAGTTATGCTACTGTGTTTAACTGGTTTAAGCGATATAGCGCCGGACGCGAGAGAGTAGAAGATGACGCTGGAAGTAGACGTCCGTTGCCCTATCGAAATTCAGATTTGATCGCAAAAGTGCGTGAACTTGTGGCGCGAGATCGAATAGTGAATGACCCTCCGAATGATGGCAGAAGAGTGAACATGCATAAGATTTGTGCAAAATTCATATCACACAATCTCAGAGAAGAGTTGAATCGTGTGAAGACTGTTAAGAATTCTCGTGACAATACAAATTACCTTAACTGCATTGTCACTGGTGATGAATCATGGATACTTTAGTACGATCCTGAGTCGAACCACCAGAGCATGCATGCAGCATGCAGTGGGTTGGAAAAATGTCACCAAGACTGAAGAAGTTTAGTTCGTAAAAATCCAGAATCAAAACCATTTCGTTTTTCAATAAACAGGGTGTATCTGTAAAGGATTAGTACTGAAAGGACAATCAGTGACTGGTACATGCTACCCTGAAGTAATTCAAAAAAAAGGGTAGTTGCTTATTGTTACATGACAATGCACCGCCACATTCTTCACTAATTGTGAAGTCATTTCTTACGAAACAAGGAGTTATTGAAATTAATCACTGATCTTATTCATCGCACTTGGCGCCAGCGGACCTTTTTCTCTTTCCTAAAGTGAAAACTTTCTCAAAGGAAAACGATTTCAAGACGTAAAGAAATTCAGAAAAATGTAGCCGCCAAATTGAACACCATTTCTTCGGATTCGTTTGTAGACTGTCTTCAAACACTTCTAGAAAGTTACGATAAGTCTATTAATGTCAATGGAAATTTCTTTGAATTATTTTTGTATTAGTTCAATTATGTCCTTCTATTTTATATAAATCCGGGAATTAAACTGCCATATCTCGATATAAACTTCCAGAAGCATATGAAGTTTGTTAATTTAAGACGCATACAAGTATCTTTAAATCTAACAGAGAGGGAAAGAATCAAATATAATTTTATGATCTTTTTCATGTTCTCGAATTATAAAATTAAAATAATTTATATAGTACTTTCAAAAATTGAGTAATTCCAGTTACATCACAGGCACAAGTGTAATATAATAAAGTAAATTACTATTCAAAATAAACTAAAGGGAATAAAAAGGCATAAAATCACATATATTGAAAACCAGAAATATTTATAAATACACATACTAAATTTAAAAAAAGTTAAAAGATATAAAACTTAAAGCTGGTAACCATTTAATATATCTATTGCCGTATTCTATATTTACAAAGGGCACTAGGAAAGTTTTGCAATACAGCTTTGTTCATTTAATTTTTTCAAAGTATTTTCCTCTACACTTAATACACCTCTCCGTCCTCCGAAACCAATCTTTAAACCAGTTCGGCCAAGTTTCACTAGGGAGCAAAGCACACTCGTTGTCCCAAGCCCGCAGAAGGTCCTCATCACTGGAAAACCGCCTCCCTTTTAGTTTCATTTTCACATGCGGGAACAGTGGAAAGTCGCAAGGAACAAGATCTAGACTGTAGGGAGGGTGCTCGAGAAGTTTCAATTCTGTCGTGGTCAAATATTCGGGCAGGCTTTGGCGCAGTGAGCTGGAACATTATCGTGATGGAGAAACCAGGTGTCCATTCCTGAATTTGGCCGTAGGTTCTTCATAGATCCAATGACTTTAGGCAGGCACTGTTCAATATACGACTCAGCTGTGACTGTCTTCTCTGTGTCCCAACGTCGTGTTCCACAATTCCACTCGATTTGAAAAATACAGCTATCATTTTCTTCCTTACAGATCGGAATTTTCTGACAACTACGGGGTGTCTCCTCATCATCAAAGACCCAAACTTTGTTTTGAGCTTTGGTCGGCACATCGTAAGCTAAGTCTTGTCACCTGTCATGGTGTTGTTCACATACCCCCTTATTAAACTTTTGTAGCACCTCCCGGCACCAAGTCACGCGTCCTGTCATCTGCTCTTCAGGCAGTCGATGCGGCACCCAGAGAGAACAAAGTTTCTTCACGTGCAGATGATCATGCAGAATCGAACGAATTGCTGGTGCATTTAGGCCTGAAGTACCTTCTAGCTGTTCGTAGGTCACTCGCCTGTCCTCCCAAAGCTTTTCCTCACAGTAGTAACATTTTCCTCCGTAACTGACGTTCGTGGCCTTCCCGGCCTCACAGCATCCTCCACAGTTAAATTTCCCCTTTGGAATTCTCTATACCACCTGAATATCGTTGTGCGATGCTGACAAACATCACCTAGTGCAAGAGTCATTTCTTCAAAGCACTGGTCTATGTTTAAACCACGCACGAAATTATAACGCGAAACTGCCCTTATCCCATTTCGTGACCACGATGCCATCGCGAGCACTTTACACTCTCACTGCTAATGAATAACTGAGCCCATCGACATGGCGTGGCGGCTACTATGCACGTATGAACATGTCTCAATATACAGCAACAAGCAGCTTTCCACGATTTATTGTTCTGTCATATTGCAAAACTTTCCTAGTACTATTTGTACATATAATAAATTTTAAAATTTTATGTTTTTATTTTTTAGTAAATCTATATCATTATAAATTCTCTGCAGCCCATTTACAACTAACTCCTTTGTTAACACACTTAAACGTCACTCTATTAAAAAATTTTTCTATTTCCATATTTACATCTCTGCCACTTCAACCCAAACAATCCACCAATTCCTTATAAAGTTCACTATATTTTTAGTTTGTTAAACGTGCTAATCGAGATTCCACCACATCTTTTAAACGCCATAATTCTAACAAACCTTCATACGCTAAATATAAGAACTATCCATCTTTTTCTATTTTCAATATTCTAGTCGACCCATCAAAATATTCACTACACACTTGCAAATTAAAATTATTAATAGCTGGAAATGCTCCATTGCAATATTCAAAATATCTTTTCAACTTCAAAGTCTCTAATAAAAATCGATCCCCCTCTTCAGCATTAAAAAACATACATTATTTTTTTATACCTACAATTTTCACCACAGGCACTAAGTCAAAGTCTGATCCATTTGAGTAAAAAAGCTTCTATACAAGGATTCACATTATAATGTTTAACTTTATTCGTGAAATTACCTTCTTCAATGGAAACATTTGTTAATTCGCCATCTTCAATTTTCTGAAACAATCATTTTGTTCTTTCATATTAAATGAAAGCTTCATGATAACTCACTCTACCTTTATATATCTTCATTCACGCACGTAATTATTGTTTGAACCTCATCAAGCTCAGTCGATTCTAAAATCTCCTCAATGATCTTTCTAAAACCTCCTCATTGATCTTGAAATGACTTTGTAATGGCCTCAAAACTACTAGACCCTCTCGGGATTAGCCGATTCTAGAACTTTCTCATTAACTTTGACATTGAAATAATCTTAACCTTAAAATGACCTTGACATTGAAACATCATCTGCCTCAGGCGATTCTAGAACCTCCTCATTAACTTTGACCGTTCTCGCAAGCACTGTGTTCAAGGTCAATAAGGAGATTCGAGATCGGCAGAGTCCCTCTATTGACGTAAGAGGCAATTAATCAGACTCGATTTCTTCCACTTTTACTTTAATGGAGATATTTCTGATTTTGACGTTGTGAGGTAGTTTGTATATGAAGTTATGGTTGTTGGGAATTGCCACTTATAACTGTCGACTAGGTCGGATTTGTATATTGTTACTTTGGAAATTCTGACAACTTCTTCTCTTTTGTTTTGGTTAGCCTTCTTTTTACTTGCCTTTGCGTTATTTGCGTGTGTGTGTTGGTTGATAATATCTGTCGTTATAGGTTTCCGATTATAACTTCCGGATTGCTTAAGATTTTGGTTTTGTATTTATTTTTGAGAATCTATTGACTACGTTTTGGTTTAGGTTATGTGCCGCGAGGTTTACAGATTACGGCTTATGATTATCTCGGATTTGACTTTTGGCAAATATTGTTACGAAATTTGTCCTGCAACATTCTTGATTGTCCCCGGCAGTCGTACTAATTTATTCGAAATTTCTAATTTGGCCGTGGCTTTATTACTGGTGTAGACAAGACAATTTTTAATTTTTTTTTGTTTCAGCTCTAGCTACTTCTGTCTGGCTAGGCCAGTCACGACGTTAAACTTTTCTCATCTTGATTTTCGATTAACTTAATTTACCTTTGTTTTGTTGGGCCATTGTTAAAATTTGCTTTTTTTGTGTTCACCTTCAGCGTTTCAGATTGACTTTAAACTTTTGTTTCGTAATTTTTGTTAAGCAGACATTAGTTATCACTTGTTTTAGTTTATCATATTTATTTGTATTGCCGTATCTTAGACGTGTTAGCTTTTTACTGTGTTCAGTTAGTCGGATCTATATTGTCGATCTCGGATTGGTTTTGTGGTGTCATTAGAATGAATGTCGGGCGAGAATCTGGGAATCTCTTCTCTTTAAAGTATTTTTTCGAAATTTTTTTTTGTTTTTGGCAGTTGTTACATGTTCATTTTGTCATCAGTGCAAATTTTGTGTACATCGCTGTATGTGGCAATGTAATAACCTTTTGTGAATGTAACACACCGTTGAGTTTTCAAATTATTTATTATAGACCAATTTCAATTTCTTAAACACATAATTTGTATCTAATTTAATTTGTGTCGTTCCGGTCCTGTACTGCTGGATATCTGAACACTGTTGGACTAGGTTATATAATTAGTTTATTTGAAATAACTTAAACTATTCATTCGTCGTCTTTGTGATATCACTAGCTCCCTCTTGATATTAATTTAATATCTTACGCTTGGTTATTATAAAGTTGTTTATAAACATGAAAAATTTTAAATAAAATTAAGTGGAATTGCAAAAAATATGACAGTATAATTGTAGATGTAAATTATGTATTATAAATTAAGAAGGTATAATGTGACTATATACCTATATGAAAAGTTATTGTAATATATATATATATATATATATACAAATTTTAGATGTAATCTTGAGCACTATTGATTATCATTCTCTTTCTGACTAGGAAAGACATTTGATACTGAAGAATGTGTGACAACAATTAATGGTGTTCAAGATTGCATTTCCAATTTGTATATGTGTTATAATAATTATTTTTATTGTAAGAATGCGTAAATTTTCAATGTGCATTTCGAAAGAATTAAAAAGTACAGGTAATAAGATTTCTTTCACTCAAGTCATAATGTTCATAAAGATCATTTATTACGGGCTTTTTCAGACTTCCTGGCATGTACATTGCCCTACAGTAAGTCATCTGTTATTCTTTAATATTTGTCAAGCGCAAAAAAAACAATTTATTTCGTTTTCATTCATTTCTTGTGTGTAACTTAAATTTTTTAGGATGCACTGAAATGAAAAAAGTGTTTCTTACTCTTCATATTTATAAAAGTCAGTCTGTGACGTTTAGTCACATCTATCTTGTTGCCCATCCAGAACTAATATTTAATAGCTATTATCAAGAAAATTATTTAATATTTTTTGTTACATAACAAAATTTTTAATAATGTGGTTAATCACAAAAACGTATTTAGAAAATATTGATATTTATCAAAACCTCACAACTTCCACTACTAATTAAGCTAGATACAGATACATTTAATAAATTGGTCTGCTTACTAACAAAGAAGGTGGTACCTTTAGCTTTCTTATTGTTCGCACAACTAACGAATTTTACAAATAACCTAGCAACGTCTTTCAAAATACACCTGGTGTTAAGTTTTTTCCGTAGTAGCTAACATTAGCCCTCACATATTTGTAGTTTGATACAGTTTTCCATTCTTAATCTTAAAAATTTCTTTAAAACTTACTTCATTAGTATCTAATGAATTCTCTCCTTGTCTCTCTTTTGACTATCCCAATTTGCCTTTACTTAAATTTTCTTTCGTGAGCGTTATTATGCGATCTTTTGCATTCTTGAATAACGTTTAAAATCTTTGTTTTTCATCTGAACTAGTTTGTTTCACAGTCACGATTTCTCTCTTGGGTGCTTCCTCTTCTCCACGAGTTATAGTATATTATTGACTCATCTCTACTTATATGTCTTTTAACCGATAAAGTCGTTTTTCTACCTGTAATCGACCTTCTTCTCTAAATTGTTCTTGCTTTTCAGGCGGGACATAGGCGTCCCCTGCTTCTTGCGAACGTTGCAACTTCATAGCTTCTTTCATTGCTACGTCCTTGTCAAAGTCTTACGTTCAGAAGACTGTCGAGCCACAAAATCTACTTTTCTCATAGAGCAAACAGAGGAAGTATTAATGGGAGAAGAATAGTCAAGTACATATGGGAAATTTTGGCGCACTGGGTTCAGGAAGACTAACATATGCTAAATCTGGCTCGACGTAATCAGCACGACTTTGCGAAGGAGGCTTATGACGATTTGCACGATGTCTTTTCAATTCCAGGCTTGATACACTAGTCCTCTAACTTCGCGATACTATACATAGTAGATAATTGCATGGTATAATATGAGGCCAAATTACTTATGAGCAAATTTAATTTCATAACCTCTGACAATTGACCGTAACGCTCAAACATAGCTAGGTATGTAGGAATAGTATTCAACGAACCTTTCATTCGGATCTTGGGTCCGACGTTGAATGTCCCCGAAAAGTCGTGCCTTATAATAAGGTTTGAAATGTTTAACGAATAACCACGCAAAGATTCTCAATTGTGATACTTATGGTGAAATGAACGATTCTACAACAACGCTCTATCCTAAAATAGGTCGACGGCAGACTCAAACAATTGCGACTCAGAAACTCCAGTTCGTTGACACGCTCTATAAAATTATAAAGGGATACATGACGGTCGCCACTACATTTAAGTTGCCATTCAAGGCCTACAACCTAATGAAAAAGAAGAAAACGCAAAATATCCTGAACAAGGGAAATATTAATAAAAGTCAGGAAATTCTAAATTAATTATCAACTATTTAAAATTAACACTAAAATATAGGGAACTAGCGAAGATGCCTAAAGACTAATCGAAACTTGGGGAGAAGTTTCAAATGACAAACTACATATACACTAGCGGGAAAAGAAAAGTACAGGATAAATGCGTCAATAATGTTATGCGACTAAATTGACAAACTCGAGCCTAACAGGCAGCGTGTCTTATTTCAAGGTGGTTAAATCAAGTAAAAAAAAATCGACCACATATGTAACGCCCTTCTCAACACTATACCTTAGTCTAAATCCTAGCACAAAAACCCGTATTGCTTACCTAAAAAAAACTCCTAGAGAAACAACTACCCTGTTCATTCGGTGAGGAGGAGGAAGAGAGTTCCTGTATAAAAGGTTCTTAGGGACATATAATAATCTCTAACCCTCTCAAGAGCTCACGATATCCTAAGATCATATTTAAACAATTAAGAATCATGAACTATAACAGTAATTTTATTTATTTTTTATTTTTTATTTTTTTTATTTTCATTTAATTTAATATCATTATTTTATTACATATGAATTTAAATATCAGAACTCTTTTCACATCTATAAAGCATGTTTATACGAAACACATTTTTAGCAGATTTATTACAACTATTTACGCAGCAACGTGATGCATTGATTTCTTTTTAATTATTCAATTTATAACAATGTTATACATGTATATACATACAGGGAGAACAAATTCTACCATCATAAAAACAATTGTTTACGCGAACCTCACATCAATAATTTCTATCATTCGATAGTGTGATTTTGTAATTTCATCTGCGCGACTCTTTTTTGTTACTTGTTGTTTATTATCTGTTGGAAATTATTGTTATTTGTTTACGTTTTATTTTATTTTGATCATTATTTGAAATATGATTTTATAAAATAATTAGTTAAAGAGGTATTTTTTTTCTATAGAATTACTAGCATTTGAAACAATTATTTATGTAATTTGTGTAATTCATGTCAGAACTGCATACTTGGTTGCATATATCTAATATATTGGGTCTGGGAAAAAGTTCGTGGCGTTTTTCCCGATAGATGGCATTGGTTGCCGATAACTAAAGAACAACAAGTCACAGCGACACCACCGAGGGCTCGTTTTTTAGATGACCTTCCGAACGTTAGTTTGAGCGTAGAAACATTGTAATCGGTGCAGTGGTTGGAAAGTTATTCGCACTTGAAAATGGAGAAGAATAATGAGAAATTTCGCTATATTCTGCAATATTATTATGATAAGGGGAAGAACGCTGCGCAGGCTTGTGATAAAATTTGTGCTGTGTACGGTGAAGGTACTTTATCGAAATCTGTTGCGCGGAAATGGTTCGCTCGCTTTCGTTCTGGAAATTTCAATGTGAAAGATGAGTCACGCTCCGGTCGTCCAATCACTGAAAAATCTGATGAAATTCTTGAAAAAGTCCAACAAGATAAGCATATCAGCAGTGTCGATATTGGCATGGAGCTAGGCATTGACCACAAAACTGTTTTGAACCATTTACACAAAGCTGGTTACAAAAAAAAAGCTTGACGTATGGGTTCCTCATGAGTTGAGCGTGAAAAACATGATGGACCGAATTAACATCTGCGATGCGCTGCTGAAACGGAATGAAATCGAGCCGTTTCTGAAACGTTTAATAACCGGAGATGAAAAATGGATTACGTACGATAATCGGAAGCGTAAAAGATCGTGGATAAAGGATGGTGAGCCGTCACAAGCGTTCGCTAAGCCAACATTGACGCCAAAAAAAGTGATGCTGTGTGTATGGTGGGACTGGAGGGGAATCGTCCACTACGAGCTACTTCCAACTGGTCAGACGATTGATTCTCAACTCTACTGTGCACAACTAGAGAGATTACGCCAGGCGATTGAAAGAAAACGGCCCGAATTGATTAATAGGAAAGGTGTTGTCTTCCATCATGACAACGCCCGACCACACACTTCTTTGATGACCCGTCAAAAATTGAGAGAGTTTGGTTGGGAAGTTTTGATGCACCCACCTTACAGTCCGGATATAGCACCCTCTGACTATCATCTGTTTCGATCTCTGCAGAACTCTCTCAATGGAATTAAGTTGGTTTCAAAAGAAGCCTGTGAAAACTACTTGATTCAGTTTTTCGACCAGAAACCACAGAAGTTTTTCACCGATGGGATCATGGATCTACCAAAAAAATGGCGAAACATTGTCGATAATAATGGAGCATATTCGGTTTAAATGAATTCGTCCACGCGCCATGCGGGGACCAGTTGAATTTTACTGAAAAAACGCCACGAACTTTTTCCCAGACCCAATATAATATCTCACTGGTGGAAAGTAACTAAAATTCTAGTTGATGTTAACATACTTTATTTAGAAAACTTAAATAAATGGCAATAATTACCCTAGAATCCGGTGCCCCGCCTGTGGCACTACACCGGACGATGTTAACACAGCAGCAGCAGTGAATTGTGGTCTCGCGGTATAGTTCATATGATTTTTCGTTGCTGGTACATCAGTTATGTGATACTATCTCAGGCTCTAAATTTATGTCTCTTATTTAACAAATATACGGAACTTTATACAACATACATATATAAAATAAAAAATAAACAATTTCATGTTTAAAGAAGAAACATCTAAACATCTATTAATTGGCACGTATCGATTAGATTCATCCTACTAAAAATTAACGACACATCAGGAAAGAAAGAACGTATCAACTGTTTATTCATAATAAAATAGTGCATATTTTGGCCCATACTATCCCCCTCCCTCCGTCAAATTTTGTGACAAATTTTTCAACACCTGGTATAGAAATAATATCGCATTAAAAAACTCATAATTTTTGTTTGCTTTGACTATTTACTTGAAACAACAAACAAATTTTCCAGATCGTTAAACACTAGAAAAATCTCATTCTTAACATCATTTCGTGCTTTGAGGAATTGTAGCTTTTTCAACATTTTTGTTGCTTCAATCAAGGCTTATGATTGATATAGCTCTTATTCTATGTTTATAGCGTCTACATCAAACAATTAAAATTTTTGTTTTTCAATATTTCACAATTTATGTGCCTGGCAGTTCTCAACACATAGCTATTTCGTTATTGATGTCGATTTATTTCGTCCATCTCTGTAGCATCAATGATAATTTCTCCATAATATTATTAGACTTAATTTTGTTAATAGTGTAAAAATCGGCTTTACAAAAATGGTTTCCAATTTGTCAAGTAATTGTTACTAAGCACATTAGTAGGCATGTCGCTAAACTAAAAATCTTTGGTTATGAACAATTCTCTAATCTATTCGTTACATAACTGATGCCATATTAGGAGGAAAGTAAGCAATGTTATTGAATTTTAATTTTGGAAACTTTTTATGAGTCATGCAGTTGTCAATAAATAGAATAATCTTGCGATTGGCATTAAAACGTCGATTATAGAACTATTAAATATTTTTTAAGCAGTACATTTGTCATCCAAGTCTTTTTATTAGATTAGTACTATACTGGAAACCTTTTCACATTTTGAAAAGATCTTAATTTTTCTGATTTTCCAATTATAAAATAATGGCAACTTTTAAAGACGTCGATATTAGCTCTTACTCAAATAGTTGTCTTTTTTTACTCTTTCCACTTGCTCACCTTTCTCCTTTGAACGAAAAATATCTACCATATGGTTGTAAAGAGACTTGTTCCGTCCAAATTAAAAATATTTTTCGGTGCATAATTCTTGATTAAAAGTAACTCCATCATTTACTTATTCTGTTCTTCTGCTTTCATACGTATTGTTAGACCACTTAAAACTATTTTATGGCCTTGCGTTTTATGGATCTACCTGTCCACGATTTAAATATATATATTTGGTAAGTCGATATTGTATTTTCGCAGTTTCGATTTTAAGAAACACACGTGTTCTATACAAAGTACGACTATAAAGAGTGTTTCAAATTTCGCGGTTTTTTTATAAAATAAATAAAACACATAATTTGTATTCACTTTCAAAAACTTTTTATTGGCAATTGAAGTATCGGTTCATTTATATGCGAAATAAATAATATGCGAAAAATAATATCTGCCATTTGGCCTTCCCTTGCAGCTCCACAGACGTCCACTCTTTTGTTAAAATTTTCAATGACATTTTGACGTAATTGAGGCTCTATCTCACCAATGACACGAATAATTTCATGTTTCAAAGCAGGAATTGATTGTGGATTGTTTTTATAAACCTGACTTTTCACGTAACCCCGAAGAAAATCGTCTAACGGTGTTAAATCACATGATCTTGGTGGCCAATAAAATAATTCAACAATTTGAACGCGGTCTTGTACCGTGTATGAAGCCATTTTTATAAATGTCGTACATCACACTTTTTAAATGCCCACATACCCAGACAAATCCAGTGCGCTATCTATAATTTATTTATTCTTAAAAAAACCGCGCAATTTGAAACACCTTTATATGCACACGAACTTTTCCAAACGAATATCAGCGTCATACACAATGGAGTTACGATGTAGAACAGACTTCGTGGTTCTATGATTAAGCTGCTCGTAATCATTTATTGTATAAGATATTATTATTGTGTTCTGCTTTCATTTATTAAATTAATTACGTATACATATTCCTATTTTTTTATCCATATTTTTTAAATTTATTTAAAATCATTATTATTCATTTTCTTGGAAGTTTATTTGTTTAGTATTATTGTTTCGTGTTTATAGTTATTTACAGTTGAATTGATTTAGACTAACAGTGCTTTTTATCTTATTTAAGGTTGAGCCTTTCTCTGTATTTATTTCCAACTATAGGTCCTTACACGATTGGGAGCATGGATAGGCGCCACTGCTTCCTTTCCTCAAGACTTTGCTTCTATTAAGAACATAATTTACCATTTACGTCATGATGTTCCTCACAACATTATTGAATGCAAAGAAGCTTTAGGGAAAAAATCGCTTTTTGAACAGTTGCAATTTATAGATGTTAAGCAAAGTGCAATCCATAGTAAACCATTTTGAGAAAAGGAAATTTGAATTAAATAACCTTCATTTAATTCAAATTTCCTTTTCTAATTGATAACTTAATACTTTAAATATGTCATTGAATAGAACTCAAATTATTTCCTGACCCTTTGACAATCTTCTTAATAAAAGAACTAAGTCTGTCTTTAATCGAAAATTGCATTAAATATTCTTCTTATCATATTTTCATTATGTCCCTTTCAACAGCTGTGACGTCGAATAATCTGCTTTTAAATACACATTAATGAACTTAGAAAAGGATGTTATAATTAATGAGAATAGTTCTTATTAATTAATCGCATTAAACATTATTCATTATTTAGTTAGTATATTCTTAACATATAGTATAAATTGAATAAAAATGATTTATTTTATTTTCAAGGACTATATTGTTGCTCTTTATATGTACAAATTCATTAATATACTAAGATAATATAGTTATACGTTCAATTCAATAAAGGAAGCCAACATGCCACTGCTATCTCGAAAACTACGATAGAAAGGAATCGTAAACATGTCTCCACTGTCTTTCGTAGTATAGTAAGTATATTTTTGTCCACATATTGCATATTGTTGCGAGACTATAGCGGACAAATACAGTTAAGCTTCTATACAAATACTTACGTTTACTTCAATTGTCTAAAAAAATTAAAAACGGTTTGCTTTTCATATGTATAGTTTTCTGAGCAAAAAGGTTGACAGATTTACAGGTACCGTGTACATACATTTAAGACAGTGTTCCATTTTTATCCATAGACATGGTGGCATTGATAGCTGAGGATGATGAATCATGATATCGCCCGGCATACATACATAAAAACCACATGACCTTTCTTGCTTGTTAAAAATAGATAAGTATTTGGTTGTTTATCTACAATATATACAGATATATTAACTTAATTATTATTTATTGTAGAATGAAGTTCTGTGAGCAATACATGTTTATTTGCATTTATTTGCAATAAAACCGTTTATTACAATACTTAACTTGCGTTCACAATAACTAAATTGAAATCGTTTAATTTGTTTGTATACATACTGAATTTTTGTTATTTAGTTGGAACGGAATGTAGAAAAGAATAGCTGTTTTATTTCTAGTTTTCAATTCGTATGATAGACGAAATTAAACATAGTTTCACAAGACTCCGCTCAGCTTTTACTCTTTTCTTATGTACTAAATTTTGTAATAATATTATGAACTGTTCAGATTAATAGTATCAGTCGATCAGAACAATTAACCAATAAAAATAACGGATTTACCGCATACTATTATTTTGTACTATTTAAATTACCTATTTTTTCCTCTCCGGAATACATAATTACTTAAAAATTAATATGTAAACTGTTATCCGTCAAATTTCAGACCTATACCAAGATATGTCCTACGTCTTTGTTCTATCTTTTTGAGTGGCATATCTGTTTTCACTGAAGGTGCCCAATGAGTTAAAAATATCAATTTCTTAGTGGAAATGTAATAAAAATTTTTTTTGCGTAATATTTATTAGAAATTCCATGTTGATGGTTTCGCAGACGAGAAGGTGTTTTCTCGAGTTTATCGTCTCATGTGAGGTGTGTCCTAAGAAAAATCGTTCTCTCGACATTTCAACGAGATCGCATTCATCACTTTCTGGAGTTAGCCTGTTGTTGGCGATCTTCTTGTGTGTGTCTAATAGTCCTACTACTTTGCTGCTTTAGAAAGAAGTGTTGCCTTAGTGCCGTCGTGCGCACTCGAATACGTGTGATAAGATTGAATGTCTGTGTGTTTTGCAATCGATTCGTATGCTTGAGTAGTGGTTACGATTTGTGGCGGTTCACTTGAGTGCTGTTTTGGGCTTATGACCACTTCGTGACTTCCCACTTCGGGACTTCTTACAAATATTTCCCATTTCGTGACACTACCTAAAATGATACCTTCGGCGTCTCCCATTTCGGGACGCGATATTAAAGGAATGCTATACATCATAAACATAGACAAAACAACTACACATTTGAGATCAAAAATTGTTTTATTTACGTCAATCTAATTTTAAATAAGAAAATGTGTCAAATATTTACACAATATCACAGAATTATTTCAATTAAAAACCCAACCCAACCCAACCCAAGCCAACATTAGATTTCCCTATAATAAAGTCAGAAACACTTTTAGATATAGCCTAAAAATGCAAAAGGACATGACAATTAAACCATTATCTAGTCTGATCCCTGATACGCTCAATGCTCCGGTATAGGTGTCATCAAATGGGAACGCTAGAAGTAATCAAAAAGGGTTGAGTTATGAAATGGGAACAAAGCAGGTAAAATTCCGCCGTGTCACGAAATGGGAAGTCCCGAACTGGGAAGACACCCTGTTTTGTCGGTCAGCTAGCTTCCATGTATGCGGTAAGCCTTGGTCGTGGTCATGTTTAGGTTCTTTTCTATCCTGATACTCGATAATTCTTATCGTTAGATTTTCGCTCTGCGCTAAAACCTTAGTGTCGTCAAAGTCGAAAGAATGTTAAAATGAACCAACACCATCGTTAGCGCAGTATGGGCTAACGATGGTGTTGGTTTATTCCCGACAACTGCGTTTCTATGTTCTTCTCTTCTAACGTTGATTCACTTATTTGTCTGGCCCACGTAGAATTGACCACACTCCAAGAAATGAATCTGGAATTATGTCTTTCGCGCTACCTGTTTCGTCGGTTATTATTCTATATTTAGTGAAAACGGAGTCGATGTTGTATCTTCTTAATTTATATGCGGTTGATTTTGTCTATAAGACTTTCTATATATGGGAGAAAGGTTCTTTAAACTCCTCTTGTTGAATTGTATATGCAATCAATAAAAAATCACATAATCAAATAAAGTCACAATAACATCATAAAATAAATTGTTCATAAAATAGATGGTTAATGCAATATTATTTGAATTATATAACTTCTCATCTTAAATATTTTTTGATGTATCATAATTTGCTTATTTTGATTTGCTGAGAATTTCAATTTCATTTGTTTTTACTTTTAAATTACTTTATTATTTGTAAAATATATAATTTATTAATGATTAAGGTAATATTAATGTGTTAAAGCAAAAATATTGAAAACTTACAGCAGGTCGCATCACTATAGAGTATTACTGCACGTAAGTACTTGAACTCCTAACGAATATTTAATAGTTTGCGGAAGAGCTTGGTTTTTTTTTTGAAGAAAAAACTATTTCACTGACTTAAACAAGAAAGAAAAATAATCTGAGAAATTACTTTCAGAAAAAAACTTGTTAAATATGTTCGTATTGCAAGAAGCTGCCAAAAATCGTTTCTGAAAGTATATGCCTATTATTTTGTGGAAATAAAATTCTTAATTGAAACACAGTGTTTATTCGCACAATAATAAATTCTATAAAAATTATTTCTGCAATTTTCGTCAATTCAAAACCATCTTGAATACATTGCATAAGATTGATACTATGTTAAGCATAATTGTTCTAGGATTCCAAATTAACGTTTTTTATAAATTTCTTGGTATAATTCTTTAAAATTTTACTATTTTATTCTATATTATTAAAAATTACTAAAAGTTCATGTTTCGTACAAAATTTTAAAATAAAGAAATAATTGTTTCTGAGCTTACAAATTTTGCTCAAGAGCCTTTCTTTAAGTTAATTTTGCTTCGCTTAAATCAAATTATTAACTGTACCCTTTATGACTATTAATATTTAATAAAAAGTATTTCAAATCAGAATATATTTTACAAAAATTTTCACTTTGACAATAAACCACGTTAAAAAAAGAAGGGAATTACTTAAATTTGTTATCATACATATTACTAAATTACACAGGTGTATTATTACTTTACGTCATGGGCTCACCACAGTTCGTGAAACAAGCTATTGCGTCGGTAGCTCCGTAATACAACGAAAAATCAATGTTTTGGTGACGTTGCGGACTACTTTATATTTATGATATAGTCATTGTTTCTGTAAACAAACAATACGAGTAGGTTGCAGATTGTGACCAGAATTTCTCCGAAAAGCTAAGTTAAAGCGATAAGTAAAATATTTTAATTTTTATTACACAGAAAATGCTTTGATATAATACCCTACAAAAATTCATTCTATATACAGATTTCTTTCTTTTGTCTTATGTACTTCACTTTTATGTCGCGAAAATTTAACGTAAATGTTTAAAAATTTACCTACGGCCCTGTTCTTATAATGAATTCAATAGTTTCATTTAAAATTAGATGCTAGCAATAGAAATGAAGAATTCCATCTAATTAATAACATATTGCTAGTAAATCTTGCGCAATGTTAAGGGAAACTGATTCCAAATAAAAGAATACTTTATAGGTTTCACGAACATGTACTTTCCAAGACTCTTATAATAACGTTTTAGAACTTCTATTTCTCAAGATAAATTCTTTTATAATAACGCGTAGCATCAAGGTATTTTCAGAATAAATAATTATAAAATAATGTAAAACATGTATTCTATGTACATGTTTTGATAAATTATAAAGTGTATATAAATCACCAAATTTCTTTGTGTTAAAGTCAATTATATGTTATAATTGCATACGTTGTTAATTACTTATGCATAAGAATGTTCAAATATTCAAGATTAAATAGTATAACATTAAATTAAAATTACATTCTCAGAATTTGAAGTTTAATTACTCATTTTTCTGAGAATGATTAAATACATAAACCTTCCTATTTCTTTAAATTTTAACCTTATATACCATAAAGTTCGAAATTAAATTAATACCTTAATTAAAATAGAGAAAATTCAAAAGCCTAGAAATTCAAAATAAATAGGAATATAGTCAGATTTTGAAAATTTGAAATATCCCAACTAGCACTTCCAATTATCTTGAAGCGTAGGACAAACTCCCTTCACGCAGCCGCATGCATCCTTTTCCGCTTTCTGCGGCATGTTTCGGAATTATAAAATATACAACAATATATAGACGTAATCCTAGCTACAATCAGAATTCCATACAATTTCAAGGTGATCGTGTAGACAAGAAAAATATATATTACTACCTTTTAGACTTTACTGATGCTTCGTGAACGCCTTGAAAATTACGCAAGTTATTCAGTGAGGGCATATATCTAAGTAAGGAGGGATTTTACAGTGTGCAACAATTAGCAAGAAAAACATTTTTGAACAAGAAAAGTTAATTACTTACAGTCTGCCGTAGATAAAACTGAACTTTATTTAAAATAAAAACAAAAGCTTACTATTTTAGTGAAACTCATTTATTCTATTCCAAGTAGTTGCCTTCGGCTTCAATACGTTTTGCACGGTCAATTAACATGTCGTATGAATTTATAAGTTCATCTTTAGTGATATCCTTCAAGATCGTTGTCGACGCCTTTTTAATGGCTTCGACGTCAGCATAACGCTAGCCTTTCATCAGCAAATGTAGTTTGGAGGGAGCCAAATCCGGTGAATGGTTGATGATTAACATGCCATTTGTTGTTAGAAAATTAGCGATAAACGTCGAGCGATGAGATGGTGCACTATCATGTAACAAATGCCAACGCCATTTTCACGATATTGAGGACGCACATGACAAATACACTCCAAAAGACGCTTCATAACACCGAGATAATATACAGTATTGTCTGTTGGTAGAAACTCTTTGTGAACTATGCCTTTCGAATCATAGAAACAAATCAAAGCCGTCTTCACTTTTGACTTCTTTAAATGGCTTTTTTCGGTCTTTCTTCGCTTGGACGCTTCCATTCAGAGCTTTGACGCTTGATCTCTAAATAACACTACATCCCGTCACCAGTTACAATAGAATATCTGAAGTTTTCGTCCTCTTTTGAGTTTTTAATCAAGTCTATACAATGTTGAATTCAGATAGCTTGTGTGGTACAAACCTTACACAAATCTTTCTCTGTCCTATATTCTGTGTCCAAATGCGATGAATTGAATCTTTGGAAATATTTAATTCCATTCCCATCATCAGACATCAGGATGATTGTCGCCATATATGTCTGTACGACTATCTTTAAATCGTTTATACCACTCATACACACTCGTATGTGATAAACACGTATCACCATACACTTGTTTCATCAAATTAAACGTTTCAGTAAGCGATTTACCGAGTTTAAAACTGAACTTGATAATTGCTCTTTGTTCAAAATTCATTTTTCTACCAATGCCAAATACAATGTTACTTTATGCGCAATTTCTCTGCTTGTAATGATGCGAATATCATGATATTTTGACATAACATTGGTGAAAGATCTACTTTACCGATGCATATTTTTTTAAATAGATGGCGTCACTAAGAATTCCTATTTTAAAAAAGTTCGATTTTCTCTGCGATAGACTGTATAATGAGAAGATTGAATTGCATAATATATCAGTATTGTAGAGAAACATAAGTTCGAAATACAAATGTCTCCTATCAACATAAAAAAATTTTCTACTCTATAAGTCGAAATCATAATAACAAATTATCTTGTAAACACTTCCGTATACACATACATATGTTAACAAAACTGAAATTCATTTCTAGGAGGTCTTGCTTTTTTCAATATTTACAAAATAAGGTTTATAGGAAAATTATTTTGTTCTAAGTGATGCACAACAATAATTTCAAATACTACAAAGAGTGAACGAGAATTATTCTTTGGCTGTGCGGATGAATATATGTATGTAAGTTTGTACTATTTGATGACGATAGAGACCTCAGATATCTAAGGAGCCTGTTAGAATGAACAGAATACCAATGAGTTTTAGACTTACAACAAAGGGATGTGACGTACATTTACAGATGATAAAAACAACGCTGGAAAAGACAGATTAATGAAGAAAGAAGCCAGGGAAACAAATAGGAAAACGAATAATAGTTAAAACTAGAAAAAGTAATATTTCTTTTTAAGAAAAAAGAAAAAGAGCAGATATTAATAAATAAAATCAAATAGTGCAATGTGAGAAATAGTAATGATGAAATTTGATTTTCTCCAATTATGATTTCAGTAGCAATCTTGTATCTGAGGATACCTATCACCCGGCTCTGTTCTCGATTTCATGCGGATCCATGACGCATCCGATTAAGTTTTCCTTTTCTTCTGATATTCGTTATGATTTTGATAACACAAATTTCGTTTAAAAAAAAAGTTCGAATCTTTTGAACTCAAACTGGTCCTGCTTGGAACTCTTGTCAGATGTCGATGAATCTGTTGGTGAATTTTATACTATCCTTTATTCAATTTTTTATCAACGTATTCCACGTAAACATTCTAATAAATTTTAGTTTTTATTTTTATTGGTTTGCAACGGAAATCAAATGTAACTTACGAAATAAGGAATATTTTTCGAAAAATTGACTTTTATCAAACACTCCTTTTACTATGAGAAATTTAAGCGTTTAAGATCATTTGTTAAATCGGAGATTGCTTTAAGTTATCGTGATTATATGTGAAGAATAGAGATTAATATCAAACAAAACCCTTCCCATTTATTGAAATTTTTGAGTATCAGGCGTGGCTCAACGAGAATACCCGGAAGACTTATTTTGTCTAATGAGAAACTCAGTACCCTACGGGATATATTAAATGGGTTTGCACGATACTTCTCCAGTGAGGTTTAAAAGTAACTGCTCTTTGACTTCTCCATGTCCAATAAAATCTTATCTACCTTTCACTATTCTTATGAATGAGGATGATCTAATAATTATGGATACACTTTCAACAAACACTATAGCTAGAGATGATCTAATTCCTAGTGTCATTATTCGGAGATATAGGGATGCTTTAGCAAGGTCGATGATTATCAACGTGCAATAGAAACAGCTACATTTCTAGACTGTTGGAAGCGTACTAGAACTAATCCAGTTCACAAAAGAGATGACGCAGTCCAATTATCGGCTTATTTTAGTTTTGCCTAATTTTGTAAAGGTTTCTGAATTAGTTATATATTAATATTTATAAAAATGAGTGTACTTTTCTATCTCCTTAACAGCACGTTTTTTTATCAGGTAGATCAACCGTTTCCAATCTTGCTTGGTTTTTGCAATACACTTATGGAGTTTAGACGCAGTTAGGTAGATCTTATATATACGGATTTTTCTCGCACAGTCGATACTTTGAATCATATCTTACTATTAATTAAACACTCTTCTTTTGATTTTCCTCAATTTTTTCAAAATTTAATGGAATCTTATTTGAGCAACAGGAGATGTCGTTTTCTACAATTGTTTTAGTTCTGAGGAACTCATTGCTATTTCTGGGGTTCCTTAGAGCTCTAATTCGAGTCCGTTTCTATTTATCCTTTATATTAATGATTTACTTTTTTTCTCTAACTTACACTGTATTGCCATATTCCAATGATATAAAGCTGTATTCTGAAATCAATAGTGCCGATGATGCTGCAGACTTAAATCGTAAGCTGAATGTTTTGGTTGACTGGTGTTCTACTTTAGAATTATGTATTAAATGTTGATCTGTTACTTACAGTCGTTCCTTTTCTCCTATATCTGCGCACTACAAAATAAATAACAACTATCTATCTACCAAAGATGTCTAGGAGTTCAATTTGACACAGCGTTTACTTTTAACAAACATATTGAATCATTTTGCAGAATTTTGGGTTTCATTATTTGAATTTCTTGCTACTTTATGAATATAGACGCTTCAGAGTCTTTGTATTTTGCCTTTGTAGTTAACAAAATGAAATATGCATGTCTTCTATCGTATCCCATATATATTGGGAACAATATGTGTCAATTCAACGAATTTTTAAAATTTCTATCATTTAAAATTGATAGAGTTTATGGCGGTACTGGGTTAAATCATGTGGAATTACTCAGGAGATATGGTTTCTTAAGCTGAAATCTCATCAAGATGGCCACTGTTCTTGCGTAGTTTACTTCAAAGCAAAGTTGATTGTGAATATTTATTATCTACATTACAATTTTATGTACCATGACTAGTAGTAGATACAATTCCACTTTTGTTACACTCAGAGCTAGAACAAATTTGATTTTATTTTAAATTTCACTTCCCGTCAAGTCATCCTTGTATGTGTGCTGGTTTTTTTTTATTTTAATAAAATGGTTTTTAATTTTGTAAAGCTGGGCTTTTGACAAGAATTTTGTTAGCGCTCTCTTTTGTTCTTACTGTAGTCATAGTTATAAACTTCTTCAAACCTGCAAATAATATTGTTATAAGTATGCTGAATAAAAAACTTAATTTCGAAAAGTCAGTTTCTGAAAATTGTCCCTATATTCTTTTCTTCTCCAGCATTGTCGATCTATATACGTTATGCAATACTATATCTTTCAGATATCTGCGACGTTCCATATATTATTATGTAAACTAATTACAACTATTACACTTACAATTAGACTCGATGAAGATGAATACGATTCTAAATTAGTAACGAGTTGCACTAATTAAATACATGTACATATCAAATTATAGGTTAACTACAATATTTGAGTGTCGATTTTTGTTAGCAAGTTATTCTTTACATTTGGTACATGAACGATTCCGGTCGAGAGGTAAGGTATGCGCTTTTGAAGAAGCTAGATTTTAAAAATTTGATAAGTGGAGTATGATAACGGACATTGATTAATGAAAATATATAAATTATTAATTTATAATTAATAATTAATTTTAATTATTCAAGAAGAATAATAGAAATAGGTTAGGAAAATAATATGTTCGATATGCTATATGATATTTAGAATGCTGAAAAAATATAGCAAAAGCGGTTAACATCAATAAAATTAAATATAAAACAACAAAATTTGCACATACATAATTACAAACTTAGTTCGCACTTAGCTATGTAGAAAACTACATCAATCAATGTTCCGTCTTCTGGAAAGTTACAAAGAAAATAATTTTTAGCTTGTCAATTTGAAAAATTAATTATTTTGATAACCTAATCCTCATGTTTCTCACTACGTAATTGTTTTTTAATTTAAGATGATTATGCTAATTTGAAAGAAAATTATTATAACTGCATTAAAATCATAAACGAACAAGTAAACTTTACTTATAGTTTACTTGTAATAGTAATACACAAAAAGTTTATATGCAAGATTAACTTGGGTATAAAATACACATACGCGCATTCACACACGTCACAAGTGTATATCTACACACGTGTACGTGCTTACACACACAAAGAATAATAAATTGACATTTAATTTACTAAGACGTACAAATAAATTAACCTTACAATTTTATCCTATTAACCACACTTGAGACAAAGTGATTATATGCACATAAGTAGGTGTTTAATTTCCAGTAAGCGACAAAACCATAAATACTATAATTCCCTAATAATACAAAGCGCGATTAGGTTTATCTTTGTATAACTTGAAAACAATATATATATAAGCACAGATTAAGTCTGAAAGTTGCCTTAAATGGTTTGAACGCGTCTGTTTTATTGGTCATCAAATTACTCCCAAGGAACATTCACTTACAAGAAGTAAGGGAATAATTAAGCTAATCTGAAATTAAGTGTGCTAAAAGTATTTTATATAACACGAACACGTTCATTAATAGTGTTAAACGTGAAACAACAGCAATACCAGACATAACAATTTTTGTTTGATAAATAATTCTCTTTTTTTATCATTTATAGGCATTTTTGCTGTTTCACTATTTTTCTATGTAAATATTAACATATGGCATATAATTTAAATCGTAAGCCATCCATTTATATATGTACAAAAAACCACAAAAAATTATATTATTCATTATAAACGGCAATAGGAATATATTAATGAATATATGTACATAAATACTCTCTATCTGTTCAGATTTCACTGAAGAAAGTGTATTTATCATTCAGGAATATCCTGAATAATATTATTTCCATTTTTGTGCATTTATTTTATTATTGTATATTTACATAGGTTCAATACCGTAAGTTTTAATCATCTGTAAAACCCGCAGTTTATCATAATGCTAGTACAATAATTATAATGATCGCCGATAGTAATCTTTGTTCTGAATTCATTATGTATTACAAAGGTCGAACCTTTATTATACCTTTTTCTTTTATATAGAATTTACAATTTAGTTATAGCAAGTAATTACATTCCTTCTAGGAACTATTTTGTAAACGTGCCTTTATCTATATTATTATACTTAAGGGCTCGTCTAGAATTGTTTTCATTATTGTTGGCTTGAATAACTAAGTTTAGTTCTACAACAACTGTCGTACAGGCTGTTCAAGTTCTCCACGTTCCGATTTAGCGTACGTAAAAATATACAACACAAATAAAAGTTAGATCGAAATAAATAGTATAAGTGTTTAATCTGTCTTTTATTTAAAATATCAAAAAAAGTGAAAACCCAGCGCCGCAAATCTAAACATGGTCCTTCGAGCCGGATCAAACGCATAGTACTTCATATCTACATATGAAACAGTGGTCCTTCGAATCGATTAAATCATTGCGAAATACTCAAGAGGATATCAGTCAGCCAGCAAGAAAAAAGGGATAAAGAATAATAGAGCATCAGCACATCTCTAGAGCGAAACGACATAAAATCAGTAAGTGTCTTTCCATTTATATTTTTATTACCTTCACTTCATATTTGACTTGCCTCTTTTTGTGTGTTTCAATGGCTAATTACGAATCTTTAATTCGCAAACGAGCTGCCGTTAAAGGCCAACTTACACGGTTCTCTAACTATTTAAAGACACTAGCAGAAACTTTAGGTACTGATCATATATCGGAGTTAGAATCTCGTATTGAAGATGTTTCTAAGTTACCGTCAAAATTCGACGATATTCAATCCAAAATAGAAATTACATCAGACAATCATACTGAGCATGAAGAAGAACGCGAAAGCTTTGAGACCTTGTATTACGCAACAGTAGGTTTAGCACGTAGTATTTTGAAACGGCATACCAACACTAGCTTAGTACAAAATAATCAAAGCAATACGTCAAAAAATGTGTCGTTACCGACAATTAACTTACCAAATTTCAACGGTTCATATGATAAATGGTTTACCTTTAGAGACACATTCAAAAGTTTAATACATGAAAATAATTCAATTAGTACAATACAAAAGTTTCATTATTTACGTATGTCACTAAAAAATGAAGCGTCAAATGTAGTACAATCTTTAGAGGTAACAGAAAATAATTATTCCATTGCATGGGATTTATTAAATAAGCGTTATGAGAACAAACGTCTGACAATTCAAAATCATGTACATGCTTTATTCAATTTAAAAGCTATCAATCGCGAAAATCACGTTGCCTTGCGTGAATTATTAGATGAAACGTGGATGCATTTAAAGGCGTTAAAAAACTTAGGGCAACCTACTGAGTCATGGGATACGCTAATTATATATTTGATGTCATCTAAATTAGATAATATATCTAAGCGTGAATGGGAATCATCAATCTCTAACGACGTGTCTACAACACCTACATTCAATCAAATTTCGACCTTCCTAACAAACAAATGTAATATATTAGAAACCTTACGTCCTAATTCACACAGTCAAGGGCCTAAAACTCGTGCTAATAAAACAAATAATTTAGTCGCACTAAACAAACACCAATGCGTATTTTGCAATTCAGCTCATTTTATAACCCAATGCAACTCATTCGCGAAATTAAATACAAATGATCGCATTGTTCAAGCAAAAGAAAAGCACCTATGTCTCAACTGCCTTCGTAAAGGGCATGGTGTTATATCTTGTAAATCAAATTCATCGTGTAAAAAGTGCTATAAACAGCATCATACTTTACTACATATCGAGAAAATTGAATCTAAGCCAATACCTGAACAAATCCCATCCACGTCTGAAGTATCACTCGCTAATCATGCTTCAATTAACAACACATGTTCTCAAGTTACGCCGTTGTCTTAGTCAAGGATTATAAACAAAATTGGAAGAAATGTCGCGTTCTTCTAGACAACGGATCTCAATCAAACTTCATTACTAATGAATTTTATAAAAAACTAAACATCCCAGGCATTCCTATTCAATCGAATGTAGAAGGTATTAATCAAGAAAGTCTAAAGTTAACTCAAAAATCCAACTTAACCTTTCGTTCAATTCACAGTAATTTCGAAGCAAATATTGATTGTCTTATCATACCAAATATTACTGGAAACTTGCCTAGTATTTCTTTTGATGCATCATCACTTACTATTGCCAGTAATATTAAATTAGCTGATCCCAATTTTAACATAGAATCAAGAATTGACATGTTGTTAGGAGCCTCTGTATTTTGGCAACTTCTTTGCATAAGTCAAATTAAATTGGGCGCAAATAAACCTATTTTGCACAAAACGCGACTGGGTTGGATACTATCTGGCAATTTGTTACTGCCATCAGGAGACAAAATAAACACTCTGCGCTGTAATCTAACTACTCAGATTGACAAACAGTTGGAAAAATTTTGGATTTTAGAGGAATGTAATTTCCGTACTAAATTATCAACAGAAGAACAATTGTGTGAAGAGTTTTTCATAAATTCTACCACACGTGATTCAGAAGGTAGATTCGTTGTCTGTATTCCTCTCAAACACGAAAGAATCAATCTAGGCGATTCCCGAAGCACAGCTCTGAAACGATTTTATGCCACCGAAAGGCGGCTCATTCAAAATCCATCATTAAAAACAGAGTACATTAAATTCATGCAGGAATACAAACAATTAGGTCACATGAAACGCATTGACGAGACAAAACAGGAAAATTCAAACCAAGTCTATTATCTTCCCCATCATGCTGTGATAAAAGAATCCAGTACAACCACAAAAACCCGCGTAGTTTTTGATGGCTCTGCAAAAACTACCACTGGATTATCAATCAATGATGTCCAAATGGTCGGTCCGGTAGTTCAAGATGACTTATTTACAATATTATTACGTTTTAGACGTCATCCTTATGTACTAACTGCCGATGTAGAAAAAATGTACCGTCAAATAAATATATCAATCGGGGATCGTAAATACCATCGTATCTTTTGGAGGTCAGACCCTAACGAAAATGTACAATGCTACGAATTGCAGACTGTAACCTACGGCACAGCGTCTGCACCCTTTTTGGCTACTAGATGTTTAAATCAATTAGCATACGAACATTCTTCTCGATATCCCTCTACATGTAATATCATACTACACGACTTCTATGTTGATGATTTAGTAACTGGCACTGAATCAATCGCAGAATTAATCACACTAAAAAACGAAATTAGTCTGATTCTAGATTCTGCCGGTTTTCATATACGAAAATGGTTATGCAATCAACCAGAGTTAATTAATATAACAAATTGGAACGAAGCACTTCAGTTCGGAGACGGCGAAACAAAGACGTTAGGCATTTTGTGGAAACCAAGCACAGATGCTTTTAAATACAATGTAAGCAACATTAATCTCACAAATTCAGTCACAAAGCGGATAATATTATCTCTTACAGCTAAAATATTTGATCCACTTGGACTACTGGGCCCAGTAATTATCATTGCCAAATTGATCATACAAGAACTGTGGCAATTGCGCTTATCATGGGATGAATCAATTCCACACGATCTTCATTCTAAATGGGTAACGTTTCTAGACGATCTTAGAAAACTAAATCTAATTAATATACCTCGATATGTCTTAACTCTAAATTTAAACTCTGTTCAATGTCACGGTTTCGCTGATGCTTCTGAAAGGGCATATGGTGCCTGTGTGTATGTACGTACAACCAACACCGCAGGTATTACAAATGTATCATTATTGTGTGCAAAATCACGAGTTGCACCATTAAAAAAAATCACTTTGCCTAGATTAGAGCTATGTGCAGCGGTTCTGCTTGCCAATTTAGTTTTTAAAATAAAAAACTCTTGCGATATCGACTTCAATTCCTACTACTTTTGGTCGGATTCTACAATAACATTACATTGGATCAAATCACAGCCGTCTAAATGGCAAACATTTGTTGCTAATAGAATCTCAGAGATTCAATCACTGTCGGATGCCAGCAAATGGTTTCATGTTAGATCAGCGGATAATCCTGCTGACCTATTATCTCGTGGTATTACACCTTCCAAACTATCAAATTCATCACTCTGGTGGCACGGCCCATGCTGGTTGTCTTGCGATATTACGCAATGGCCTGCTGACCCGTCAAATTCAAAAAAGTTAGAGGATGTAAATGTACCAGATTTAAAAGGGCATACATCATTAGTTGCAAAAACCCTTACGTGCGATTTATTTACAAAATTTTCTAATTTAACTAAACTAAAAAGAATAACTGCCTGGTGTTTAAGATTCCTTTCAAACTCTCGGCGGCTAACTCAAGGAAGGGAATACGGTCCTCTTAGCACTCATGAACTCAATGCAGCTTTGAACTTATTAATTAAGCTCGCCCAACAACAGTCATTTCCAAATGAATTAGATAATCTAAACAAAGAACGCTCACCCACAGTTAAAGGTGCTTTAATATCGCTTAGTCCTTTTATTGACACAAATGGCATAATTAGAGTAGGTGGGAGAATCAAATCATCAAATTTCACATTTAATAAAAAACATCCCATCATACTTCCGCGAGATCACATTTTAACTGAACTAATAATAAGGCATGAGCATGTTAAACTACTACATAGTGGAACACAGACAGTTTTGTACTCATTACAAGAACAATATTGGCCAATTTCAGGTAGAAACCTAATAAAAAAAATTATTCGTAGGTGTATTACTTGCTTTAAAGTACATCCTCGACAATCCGAATATTTAATGGGAGACCTGCCACATAGTAGATTGTCATCAAGTGGTGTTTTCGAAATTTGTGGTATTGATTATGCCGGACCATTTTTAATTAAAGAAAAGAAACACAGAAACACAAAATTCATAAAGGGTTATATATGTCTATTTGTATGTTTTGCTACTAAGGCCGTTCACCTCGAATTAGTGAGCGAATTAACTACGGATGCATTTTTAGCTACATTACGTAGATTTATTAGCAGACGAGGTAAACCACATATGATTTATTCTGATAACGGTACGAATTTTATAGGTGCTAATCGAAAACTAGATGACTTCGCTCAATTTTTAAGATCAAACGACACAAAAACTAGTATATCAAACTCATTATCTGAAGAAGCAATTACATGGCGCTTCAATCCTCCCTATTCACCTCATTTCGGTGGCTTGTGGGAGGCCGGTATAAAATCTGCTAAATCACATTTAAAACGTGTAATTGGCAATGCATCCTTGTGTTTTGAAGATTTTTATACCGTTGTAACACAAATAGAGGCTGTCTTAAATTCTCGCCCCATTTCCCCCCTTTCCAACGACCCAAACGATTTGAATCCCCTTACACCCGGACACTTTCTGATTGGAAAACCGTTAACATCGGCACCGGATCCTAATGTCACGGATCTAAAAGAAACAAAACTCGACCGATTCCAACGGCTTCAGCAGTTGACACAACATTTTTGGCAACGGTGGAGTAGAGAATACATCAGCGAGTTACAAACTCGCACGAAATAGAAACAAGGTTTTCACAGCGACTTAACCATAGGAAGCCTTGTTCTGCTTAAGGAAGAAAATCAGCCTCCCTTGCAATGGAAACTAGGACGAGTACTTCAACTACATCCAGGCGAAGACGGTGTCACGAGGATTGTCACCATAAAAACCGCGAGTGGTATAGTTAAACGTGCGGTAAGACAAGTGTGCGTTCTGCCTATGCCCTGACAAAGACAATAAACACTCTAGTGTTGAAAGGTCACCTTTCAAGGGGGCCGGCATGTTCAGATTTCACTGAACAAAGTGTATTTATCATTCAGGAATATCCTGAATAATATTATTTCCATTTTTGTGCATTTATTTTATTATTGTATATTTACATAGGTTCAATACCGTAAGTTTTAATCATCTGGAAAACCCGCAGTTTATCATAATGCTAGTACAATAATTATAATGATCGCCGACAGTAATCTTTGTTCTGAATTCATTATGTATTACAAAGGTCGAACCTTTATTATTTATAATGCATTTCAGATTGTTCGCAATAGGTGAAAGGCGGATTATAAGTAATACCTTTTTCTTTTATATAGAATTTACAATTTAGTTATAGCAAGTAATTACATTCCTTCTAGGAACTATTTTGTAAACGTGCCTTTATCTATATTATTACACTTAAGGGCTCGTCTAGAATTGTTTTCATTATTGTTGGCTTGAATAACTAAGTTTAGTTCTACAACAACTGTCGTACAGGCTGTTCAAGTTCTCCACGTTCCGATTTAGCGTACGTAAAAATATACAACACAAATAAAAGTTAGATCGAAATAAATAGTATAAGTGTTTAATCTGTCTTTTATTTAAAATATCAAAAAAAGTGAAAACCCAGCGCCGCAAATCTAAACACTATCCAAGAAATAGCTATAATGACTTAAAAAACAAAATAGTGGCAATGGTGTTGAGATTGTTAATCGTTGCCGTCAAATATCTCCATTTGATGTAAAACTGTTTCTTTTCATCTATAAATGTATTATCATATAACGATTGCTAAATGTTTGGTTCTCCATATTTACGACGAATACAGTCTAACATATTAAACGCTTAAATACTAAGTTAAGAATTCTTTGTGGATAATCTTCTTGGAATCATAAAAAGGAATGAATTTTTTACCTATCCAAGGGAATTTTTTTTTGATTATCATATGGTGATCACACCTTATAAGAACACAAAGTTTCACTTGAAAAGAGTAATTTTTAAATTTAAGGTTTCGAGTGCAAGATACGGAAGAAATTTATGTGGGGTTATTTATGTGCTTATGTGTATTATTACCTCCTTCTTTAAATAATGTATGTTATGTGTTAGTGTTAAGGGGTTAAATGTCCCATTAATTAATACAACTAAATAATAATAGAGATATTATTTAACAGAAAATGTTTATTTATTTGCACGTGAGTGATGATTAGTAAACTTGTTACGAGCGCGTGTCCGGCTAGTTGAAGCGCTGTAATAAATGCAAATAAGAAAATAAGTAATTGAAGGAGTCAATAACTAGTAATTGTGTACGATGAGCATCAAAAGTCTAGGACGTGTGCCAAGCTAAAAAAAAATAATTTGTGGAAATAAAACAACAGGATTGCCCTTAAAATTTTATTCACTAAGTTAAATTAATTCTTAAAGCTTGAGTATATTAAATAAAGATAATTAATAAGCAAAAAATAAAACAAGATAAGCGTAATGGCAACGCCGTAATAAAAGTAAATCTAGAGATATGCAGCTGTTTAAGAAAATATAAAAAAGGGTTAGATTAAAATATGTATCGAACGATATGTAAAATACTTGCGGTTTGTGTGTGTATATCCTGGACCAGGTATATTTTGCAGTCGCAAAATAACCACGTGGACACTAATTACGTGGGAAAACTCGACTTTCACAAACACGTCGAAGGTATCCGTGTGAACTTGGCGATGGCCGGAGAAGTTTCTGTGACTTAGGCGGTGGTGCTTTTAAGGAAACAACCCGTACGCTAAGGGGCGGGATACTGGTCATGTTTGAATTAACCAATAGGGAAAGAGAATAGGCACGCTAGAAACTGGCGCGCTAAAGATATTAGCATAAATTAAGATTGCGATATCAATATCAATATAAGTACTTAGCAGATAGATATCTAGACATAATAATGGACAAGTCTTCTGTGTGAAAAATAGAAGGATTATTACTTGAACCTCTATTGCATTTAGAAATCAATACAATAGAATTAATATTAAATGTGGTAATGGAAAGTTATAGTCACAAAAAGGTTGTAAAGTTTCTAGGTATTCCTAGAAAACGACGCTGTAGGGGCTGGTTTAATACAGCCTGACCGTACGTGACGAAAACAAAAGATCTCGCATCCGAATGTCTGTATAAGGGACAAATAATGTCAAGATAGAAAGTAATAATTAATAATTTAATAATTCAAAATCGAATTATTTTTAAATTAAAATAAATTAATTTAAAAAACATGACATAAAAATTATTATGCGGAGCCTAACAATTATTGTAACAGTATCATTATACGTATATATTATTACATTATACATATGTATATATAATCAGTAATTAATAAAAAAAAACAGTCAAATTCTTTCTCGGAAATGGTAAAAGTAAATAAATAAAGAAAAAATATTTACCATCGACGATTCAGAGAAGACTGTGAGGATGAGAATGAAGATAACAAGAACCAAAGAAAATATTGAAAAGTTTGTAATTTTATGAAAGTTTTGAAAAAATCTTCTATGAGTTTCATGACGTGATATGTGAAATACTCAAGAAAACAATTCTTGGTCTTCAGTAATTAAGTTCAAAGGATGTTTCACGTCTACTAATGGAAAATCAAAATTTTACCGGATTATAAAAGTATCATTCAATAAACTCGAAGACGCAAAAACTTCTGAGATGCGTTATGTTCAAATATCTAAAATTCTGATTCCATTCGTTCGAGTCTGGGTTCCGTCGGTCATTAATAATAATATCATACTATTCGCTGTACTATCACACATTCTAGTGCGTTATATCGTCCGGATAAAACTAACTTATCTATATACAGACCGTGAAAATAGTAGTGAAAACTTTTATATCCATCTAAATTAAACTTTTTTCCTCACTGAACATCACTGAATGCCACTCGTTTAACCAGGTCATATATTTTCAAGCAAATTCCAATCTTTTGATAATAGAAGACTTCTTAGTTTATCCTTGCTCTTTGCTCGCAAAACAGCACGATGTTGCTTTCCCTTAAAACCTTTTAATCCCTCTTTTAAAACCGAATATGCGCAGTTTTCTGAATTTTTTAGATAATTGTTTATCAATTTAACACTTCTATTTAATTTTATAGCTATTTGCAAGGATGTTATTTTCCCTTCTACGGATATTTCACTCTTCTCATTTTATTCCACTTTTTAAATTTTTGATGAAAATACGTTTTTAGAATTAATTGCACTACTGATACTACACAGAACACGATTACTTTTTGCCGGCATTAACAGCTCGTAAGGAATTGTGAGGCTATTCCTATGCTGCACCAACTAGATAAGCTTTCTATTTTATTTTTAAATATTTAAATTCCTAAAAATTTCAGTATTCGATACATGGCACGTAAAATAACACGCTGACAAAATACCATTTGAGAAAGGTAATTTAAAGAACAACTCCCATGAAATCCTACTACACTCTTTGTTTGAGAGCATATGTAGCCTAAATATCCACGTTTAACATGAAATCAAGTCATTTCACATGATCATAAACGATCAACATCGACAAACTGAAACTTGTAACAATTTCTTCTATTATTCGGCTATTTGATTCAATATTTTGTCATCACCAGTTTCAATTGTTCATACAGAACAAGATGAAATTTTGACACCGAAATTACCAGAACGAAATTTTGCAAATCGGTTTTGTCACTGGTGTTCTGTTAAGACGTCTTCTTCCTACACTTCACATAACTTTGTTCTTGTTTCGATTGTATTGTTACCTTTACAGTATTAAAAAATATGCAGAAAATGCCTTGAATATACAAAAAATATTTTTTATTTAAAACCACAATAAGATAGCAAGGAAAATCAAAAAGTTCTTCTTTATGGTATATGAATACAGTAAGATATATAATAATAATAAATTTTATTTCTAAGGCAATGTGCATACAGTACATATAAGAAAATAGCAATCAATACATACTACGTACACAATCATATGCTAGAAACACGTCTCAATAAGAAAAAATATTGAAAGTCATTTATACAATAACAATTTATCGTAAGCAGGTACCGCTTAATGTTGCTTTTAAAAATACAGAAGTTTGTGATATTTCTAATAGAACGTGGTAAGTTATTGGGTAATTTACATCCCATAAAATATGTTCCTTTTTGGAATATAGATTTTGCATGTGAGGCAGGTAATAAATAATTATCAGTTCGTGTATCATATTTATGATTACATAAGCGTTTTTGTTCCTAAAAACGAAGCATAGGTGATGTAATATGTAAATCTCATAAATAGTTATAATAAATAGCATCGAGTTACTTCGAAAGTGTTCTCTGCAGGAATCCATATAGCCCAACCCAAAGATAATTCTCAGGGCCCGTTTTTGCATAAGGAACACCCTGCCCACCGCCGGCGACACTCCCCAGTGTATCATTGGGGAGTGTCGCATATCTCATGCAAGAAACAAAATTAGCGTGATAGAAAGTAAGCAGGATACTCAAATTACAGAATTTGCGGAGCTGCTTAAGGGTAAAACACATCTTAGCCAGAGTTCTGTATACTTCATCTATATGTGCAGACCATTTAAGGTTTTCGTTAATTAGCAAACCAAGGATTCTTGAAGAAGGATCGCAGTCGAAGATCTCATTGTTTATTGGTACATGGGAAATATGCTTAATCCTATTGTGAAAGTATACCAATTTTGTTTTTTGCTTATTTAAAATTAACTTGTTGGACTCAAATATCCCCAACATTTAAAGACCTGACAACTACATTAACATTGTCCGCATAAAGAACGACTCGTTCTACATTTCGTAGAATATTCGGAAGGTCATTTACGTTGACTAAAAATAGTGTGGGTTCCAAGTTAGATTTCTAGAGTACACCACACCTCTGTTAATACCAATGTAGCTGGACTGACAGTTGCCGATCCTGACACTCTGCTTACGGTTAGTGAGATAAGATTCACACCATTTGTTAGCCCCTAGTACCATATTGAGACAGTTTGTGCAGTAAAATATCATGATGGAACAGGTCAAATGCACTTGGAAGATCAATGAATATCCCAAGGCAAGGCAGGCCGTTGTCCAATGAGTGATGGATGGTGGTCAAGTACTTGAAGAGCGCCGTATCGGTACCCCTTTCCCTGCGAAAACGATGCTAGTTAGACGAAAGTAAATTGAAATGGATTAAATAATTCATTACCCTCCTATTCACAATACTTTCGTATATCTTGGAGAAGATTGTTAGTAAATTAATAGGCCTATAATTCTCTAGATGGTTTTTATCGCCTTTTTTATATATTGGATGAATTGTAGATAGTTTAAGATTTGAAGGAAAAATTCCTTTCTCAAAAGAGAAATTTATTAGGTATATCAGTACTGGTGCAATTACTGAAGAAACACATTTTACAATAAACGACGAAATGTTAGCACACCCAATGAAGGACTGAGTACCCAAGGCATTAATTACAGCGATAACATCACTCTCTGAAACAGGCGACATATAAAATGATGAAATTGTGCCAATCATTTGCAGATTAGCGCTAATTTCCGTCCAATTGACTTTATCATCCAGAATATCACAGGCAAACTTTAAAGGGAGAGAAGTGAAGGTGAAGAAATCGTTGAATTTTTTACATAGTTGTTGCCTATTGGTGTCTGGAAAAGTATTGGTTCTAACTTAGGAAAGATTATTTTGAATAACTGACCAAGCAGCTTTAGTTTTATTAGAAGATGATCTTATAAGCACTTCGTTCATATCATATTGTCTTTTATGTAGAGAGTCTTCATAATATAGTTCATAATGTTTAAATTCTTCTTTGAATATGGGATACTGCGCGCTAAATTCTTTTAAAAATATTATGTTGTTTTTCACCTGCAAAATGTCAGAAGTAATCCAAGATGTTTTTGATTGTCCGCCCAAATTACATTTTAATACGGGAAAACAGTAACTATGATAATACAAAAAAATTTTAAACGCCTGGCCAGGGCAGTTACACTCGTATACTGAGCCATGATTCATTCGCTAACATGCCACAAAATGTCTTTAACTATTAGAATATTTATGCCTGTAAATGTAATCCTTCGCATGACTTGTATAAGGTGTCATCACACTCACAGTTGGACTATGATGGTCCGACAAGTTGTTATCTATACAGGAGACTGTGAAGTGGTCACTAGGGAAATTAAAAAAAGACTCTCCGCAAACACAAGTAGGTTGATTGAGTGCTCAAAATAGGTGATAAACACTGCTCAAGTCTTTAAGTTGCTGCTCACGCATTGTAGACGGAATAAGAAAATCGACATTAAAATCGCCGCCCACGACAATTGGCATAATTTCGTTGTCTAAGCTGTTCAAAATCTGCGATAGATGCCCCAAAAACATATTATAGTCCGATTTCGGAGGCTGTAACGCACTAATATACAATATTAAGAGGGTACGCTGTTTTGACTTCCATCGCATACACCTCTAAAACATTTCTTACATTGAAGCGGGGCAATCCACTGGCTTACACTTAATGCTGAGCTCAGTGTAAAACGATTAACACATACATTCTGAGGCAAAAATTCAGGTGTGTTTACTACTTCTAGAAATTGCGATGGAACTGATACCTTAAAAGAAGAGTATCTGTCCAGGTATTTACTCTGCAAAGGTTCACACTTAACCTCTTCGATTTCTTTAGTTTGCATACAGTTGGTGACTTCTTCCGCAGAAAGGTTTGGATCAAGGTTGTACACATGCAGATGACTAAATTTGAACTTCTTTTTTTTGGTTTCCGTATATATGTAGCATGTGAGTATGTATGATAGTGCGGTAAATAGCGTATTGTTAATACTTTAGAAAACTATTACAATCGTAAATGATATGTTATATATATTATAAATTATATATATATATATATATATATATATATATATATATATATATATATATAATTTTCTTGATGAAACATTGTTTTACCTATATATTACATATCATTTCCGATTGTAGTAGTTTTTTAAAGTATTAAAAATACCCTATCTACCGCATTACGACACTCATATGCTACATAGATACATACATCTTATTGTATTATGATGAACATATTTAATAAATACTTGTTTTTTAGTTTAATATTAAACCAGTGAAAATATTATGTTTAATGAAGTTGAATTTGATGGAGCCTGTGGTTGATTGACTTGATCAATAAGGTTGATATATAACCCCTTTCCACAATTAACTATTTGTAAATTCTGTATACGCATTTCGACAACCAAGTTGTCATCATCAGCAGATAATTTCAAAGTGTCGCACCGTTGAAAACCAGTGCACATCTTGGTTTTCAACGGTGCGGATCGCGTACGGAGTTTATTTTTCGTACAATTTTTTCGCCGTGTTTTACCAGGTGCGACACTTTGAAATTATCTGCTGATGATGACAACTTGGTTGTCGAAATGCGTATACAGAATTTACAAATAGTTAATTGTGGAAAGGGGTTATATATCAACCTTATTGATCATGTTTAATGAATATTGTTCATGTACAACATTGCTTATCTAGAGTCTTTCTGCATTTCGCAACTAGATGTACATAAGTTGTTTTTCGATCAGCAAAGAAGTTCCACAGAATTTTAGAAAACACATTAAATATGTTTATGGTCTGTGAAAGTTGAATCACGTACTAAATAACCTTCAAAAACACTCTTCAATAAATTCACATGACAAATCTAGGAGACGAAAGCACTAGAAAACAAATGATGCGCTAATAATTGAAAAACATTCGAAATAATAATTCACCGATGCCTTTCATATAATTCAAAAGACACATGCATTAATGTTAGTAAATATTGGGCTATTTGAAGGAATATATTTTCGTTGAACAAATAATATTTTCGATCGTACATTACTATTAAAAAAAACAATGTCGTTACTGTATGTTTTACTTATGTAATTACAGTACTTTTTAATACTTCATTAAATTAACTTAGTACATTTGCATACTTTTACAGTTATTTTCCATCGATTTAAGTTCGCAATTTTCGAATGTGTAATTTTCGCTACATTGGATTGCATCGGCAACGGTTGTTCCCCGATTGAATATTTAATATTCAGAATATGGAAGAACAGTTATTAAACATTGCCCCAAAACAATTATCGCTGTAGTGATCGCGGAACAGAGACAACAGCTACATTAATTAATTACAGCTTGACTGAAAATTACTGTTTTGTTCATATTAATCAGACCAAAGCACTTCAAATTTCTGATTATATCTCTGCCTAGTTATAAAATTTGTTCATTCACATATTTACATTCATTTGTACTCAAATTAGTGAGATTCATGAATATATAATACCGTATAAAGGAATACGGTGTATAACAGGCTAAAATAACATAAATTCAAGGTATGTATTTCTAAATTTATCAGTGCGTAAAATACTGTTCAGATATCAACGATTCACTGAAGAGTTTATAACTTACTTAATAAATTTTTACTTGTTTTTTGCAGTATAGCATAAATTCATAAAAAAAATTGTAAGGGTATGACAATTTTACTCTATAACATAATATTTACGCTGTATTACACTTAAAATATTAAAATCAAAACGTTATAAGTTGAATATTGTTGGAAGCAATCTGCATCCTATTAAGCAAATTAAGCACTAATAGGGTGAAGTATGTATATAGAAGATATATGAACAATGGTAGTATGATTAATAGATTAAAAACTTTAGAAAATAATTTTGAGTAAATACTGTAATGATGGAAATGTATAAAGCAGAGTATCGAGCGGTGATAAAGTTTTCGATGATGGAAAGTCAACATCACATTAAATCAAACCACTTTTAAGTTGGATGTATGAAACTGATTCTTTTCCTTATTCTATAGTCAAAGAATGACACGAATGATGGGAATGGGTGCGGAGCTTCTCGAGACTGAGCAACGTTTTGTGAAAGTAAGCTTTACAGAAAGAAATACCGGGTGACTATAAAGCTGACTACAATTTTAGAATTTTATGTTGACACTTGTTTCAAATTCAGATTTTTTAAGCACTTGACAAGGCAAAACCCAAACATATCTAACCATGTATAAACTATTCTAACCTAAAAATACATCAAGAAATGAATTGATTAAGCAAGACAATTTCTCATGGTCACCGAATTAAATATTTGCTTCAACCATCATCTAGTACAATCAATAGTGCAGTATATACACTCTTATAGTACAAGCTAGAAAAAAGTATTTGTGAGAAATGTCGGTGAAAATAAATGAATGTGCTGGATTGTTGTTGTCATTTCACTTACGGCCCGAACCTTGTTTCTAGTAGTTTTCCTTCTCTCTCGTTTCATTTTGTCGGCAGAGTATACTGCTACTGTCCTTTTTTCATCCATCCTTTCCAGATGACTCTACTAAATATATTTTTATATTACTTTCAATTAGATTTATGAGACTTGTTGCATGCGGTTACTAAATTGTTTTAATATTTATATATTTAGTTTTAGAAAAAATTATAAAAATCACATTAAAAAACGTGTTTGATTAAAAATGTCTCTTATTTGCACGCAATATTACTATATTACTGAAATTATAATTTTTATCGATAATTTCAGTAGATAAAAAAATTTTAATTCCTAAAAATAAACGATATACGATGTTGAATTTAGAACGTCTATTATATGATATTTATTACGGACTATTTTATTTCATAATGACTTCAGAAACCCCTGAAAATCAAGGCATTGCATATAAATGTAATTAATTAAATTTATATTCGAATTATATATAGAATTTGAATTATATATATATATATATATATATATATATATATATATAATATATATGAATTATATATAGAATGTTTAAGTTATAAAGTATGAAGAGGGTAGTTGTTGCTTAGTGAAAAGAGATTTACATAATAAGGTGTTCAATTATAAAGTTTTATGAGTGTAGATCAGACAGCACAACAAGTGTTATAAACAATACTACGTGCGCATTACAAAGAATAGGGATATCAACTTTTAACTTATTAGTCATGCAATTAAATTAATTTATGTGTTTAATTAATTAGCGATATTTTTAAATACTGAAAACCACTTCTACATTAGGGCCATCCTATTTCTATTTCCATATGCATATATATATATATATATATATATATATATATATATATATATTTGCTCAAATTCAAAAAGGTTTGTTAAATTTTAAGTAATACGAAACACATTTCATAACGTTAAAAAGGACAACAAAGAAGGTATAAATCTGGTCTGTATTTTACTTATTGTACATTTATTTTATTAATTTACGAAAAGATTAGCTTCAAAACTGAAATGGCGTGCAAATTAATTTAGGCCCTCTTTCATATGTGTATTTATGACCTAAAGTAGTTCTTTTTATTGTGTAATTGAAGGCTTAAAAATTTGCATTAAGAATAAATTCCAGATTTTAAGCTATAATAAAGTAAGGGGTAAGGTTCCACTGAACTAACTTTTTCGCATCGCTATATCAATTTTGTACTAACGTAAGATGATGTATGCAGATGTATTAGGTAAAGTTGCAGCGATACGAGTATAATTCTTACCAAGCAATATTAAAAATAATCCTAGCCCAGAATCAAGTAGTTATTCCTTAGGATTAACCGACAGATTTACATTTGTATTTTAAGTTTGAATTAATTTACTCTTTTCGAAGTATTTATCCAATCGATTACGTTATTCACAGCAGTTTTATAAAAACTGAAAAGTCGTTTATTATTTCACAGAACAGATTTATTGGAATAAGTTTATATTAAATAATATCCGAATATATATAAATGTGGATTATTTAAATAGAAAAAAATATTATAGATTAAACGGTTAATGTATTAAATGCTCCATGACATGTCATTATTTTTCATAATCACTAAAGTTATTTTGGAGAAAATCATATTTTCTTCAATATCGATCTAAAAGTAAACTACCCTTTTTCGATTATTATACAAAAGCAAATAACGAAGTATCATAATATTATTCAAATGTTAAGGACGTTATTTTGTGATAAAAGAAACTAAACTAAAAAGTTATTCTAAACAATAAAAGAGGAGGATACTGTGTTGTTCTATGTACACGCAGACGTTTATTTTGCCGAGGCCCGTATCTCACCATTGCGCAATTATGATTTCGGTTTAATGGAAATATAGATTCGTCGATAAATAAAATTTTATTTATGAAATGTTCGTCGCGCTCTACATTTTTCATTATCTGTTCATAAAACAACAATTTTTTCCATGATCGTTGGGAAATAATCCGGCTGGATTTTATAACACTGACTCTTCGATGATGCACCTCGAATTTGTTCACTAGAGCAAGGCTTGTTTAGCTCGTTAGCGTACAATATTTCTGTTTCTCTTCGTTCCAGTTCCGTATTTATCTATTTCTATGTGTGTCGATGTGTGCATTTCCGACAATGTTTTAGACAAATATTTTGATTCACATTTATTATCTTATATATTGCAGATCTTGTCGATACTCTTTATTATTGGTGATTTCTCTTCAGTTACATATATAGATGAACAACTAGATTGCAACACATTTATGTAGTAGAAGGAGTTACTTGCGCGGATAAATAAATAGAATCCTCCCATAAACATATAGGCACTTTATAGGAGGATTCTATTTATTTATAAATATATCGTCCTCTTTCCTCCAAGACAATTTTCTAAAGCTATGTACATATATACTGTTAATCACTACTGATAACATTTGTGTAACTTTTAAAGGGCTGTTCCGAAGAATCAGACTTTACTATTATTTTATTCTTTTTAAGTGGTATTAATCGCCCAATGAATGTTAAATAAAAATGCGTAATTGTGAGTCTGAGCAGGGTATATGCCCTTAATCATAAATCAAAAATACTTCTAGAACCGGAGTCAAATTTACTCAACGAACAGAGATTGTGTAATGTAATGCGGATATCAAATCATCATTAATTTACAATACAAACGATAATAAGATAATGCCACCTATGAATTTAACACGTTTTAAAATAACGACTTCCGTACTTTGACAATTGATAGCGGCCATATTGTTGAAGCTACATCTGTCGAATTGGCTGTCATTTATTCAGTCTGTTTTGACAAATCACTATGGAAGGATATAGCGTTCAACAACACGTGCAAATAATAACATTTTTTTTATCAAAATGAGTGTTCTGTTAGGGCAACGTTCCGCACGCTTCGCCCATTTTACGGTCGCCATAATCGTCCTACCAATAAGACTATTCGCAGTGTGGTGGATAAATTTAAGTCCACTGGCTCAGTAAACAATGAACCAACATCCGTACGATGACGAAACGCAAGATCTGACGAAAACATCGCCTCTGTCCGTGAGAGTATGAACGAGAATCCGAGGCATTCGATTTCGCGTCTCTCACAAGAACTCTGCGATATTTAGATAATATCTGACACACACTTTGATTTATTTAAATTTATTAAATTAATAAATTTAAAAATAGGAAGCGCTTAATGAAAGACCCGTTAGATGTACTCAAAATGAAATCCGCTTTTTGAAGCCGATGTACGCTCGGTTAGTAAAGTGAGAACTTTAATTAAACCGTAACTACAATTTCGAAATATGTACACTTCTTTGTATAAAAACTTGTACACTGTTTTGCCTATATTAAACTGAATATTTATTGACAATTCTAATTTGACACTAGTCAGTATAAATCAGAATGTCGAAATTTTCCAAAAACGACAAAGTATTAATACTATCAAATTGAGAGGAAGAACGGAATGGTAAATATAAACAATTGTATAATACGATTTTGAGTGTACAGAAAAAGTGATATAGCAGATAAAAGTGGTAAAAGGATAGAAGGTTTGGAGCTACCGAGAATGTAAAATTATTAATAAGATGAAATTTTATTCGATTTATGAGAAATCCATTTAGAACAGCAAGACAAACTTTCCACGTTTTTGTTTAACATAACTGGCAGAATTTATAATTCTGAAATAAAAAATTATACAAGTGCTAAAAAATGGTTATTTTCCGAAGTAACTATGCATTTCATACTCTTATTTTAGTGAATTATTTACTTCTTAAATTAAAAGATCTGGATTTTTGGAGAAATCTTATTTTGTCAATGTTAACAAGACTTCAACAAATTTTAAAAATGAATGGAAATATGATTACGTACTAAATTATATAACGATCTGTATCAATTTACAACATGAATTTTTGTTTATAATTTATTCATTTATACAGGATTTTATTGCAAATCAGTGTATTTCTAAATAAAACTAAAAGTATGAATACTATCTAAAACTTGAAGAACGATAGACTATCAGATCTTACTTAACCTACTTAAAACTTATCGTAACACATTCTCTATCTTAAAAATTTTCAGCACAAACAAGATTAAAAAGCGCTAGCTTTAGAAATTTCGCTGTTTCGAAAAAAAGTATTTGGCCAATAATTATGAAAATATCTTTCAGTCATTTAACGATGCCTATGCGTGTTTGTTTACATCACTTTCGACGTATGATGAAAACTACATTTTACATCACAGATGGTTTAGATAATATAACATTGACATTTTCCTGCTTTCAAATGTCCAGATCTCAGTTTTATAGAGAACATGTGAGGGCTAATTGTCAAAATGGTATATCATGAGGTCGAATTTTCTGTTTTAAATGAGCCCATAAATGCTCTATGAGGTTGACGTCAGGGGATTGAGGTGGTGTTTGCAGAAGATGCGAAACATGATAAGCCATCCATTGACGCACAACGTAAGCAGTGTGTTTGAGTTCGTTATCACGCTAAAACAAAAATTATTCCATAGGCCAAATTTTCCACACTGCTGTACATTTTCTTTAAATATTTACTTTACTCTCATGAGAGAACAACACAGTTTTCCCCAGAAGGCGGGGATTTGTTTACAAACCCTTTTCAAAAAACTTTTTTGGAGCTGCACATGATATATTAAGTTTGACGTAATGTTCTCGAGATTATGAAACGCATGTACATAACAATTATTAGCATAATCATAACAAATACGAGTGCTTACATGTAACTGCTGAGAAATATCTGATGTATGCAGAATCTTGTAACAGATTCAAATAATGTTTTCGTACTTTTTCGAATTGTATAGATTCGCAACTACGAATTTAATTGATATGCGCCTAAATATAATAATTGCACACTGCGCTTTATCTTTATATATATATATATATATATATATATATATATATATATATATATATATATATATATATATATATATATATATATTAAATATCATAAAACTTATAACATTGCTTTGTTTTATTCGATTTGTCTAATAATGCGTCTGTATGCAAACTTGTGCAACTAACTGTATAAGTGGGCAACCTTATAATAATGATTTGTACAGTATTGTCTGTAGTAACAAGAGTGTTGCTGACTCGGGGAGCCTTGATTTATCTGGGCAGCAACACAATAGTAGCCAGCTAGCTGTCGCGAAAGTCGTTGTCCACAAGATAAATAGTCGGAGACTGATGTAAAATTTAGGGGCGTCGAGAGCAAATAATAAATTAACCTACTAAGTTACCTGAGATTTCCCTTAATGATATTCAGCAAAACAAAAGAACACCTAGCATAGTCGACAAATTTCTTATTTAATCTAAATTAGTAATCAAACAGGTACCTTAAACAACGATGAAATAATATAAAAAATAAAACAGTTTCCAGGAAAGCGATTAAATATAAATAGGTGAATATGAAAATAAAATCTCAATATAAATGTGTAAAAGTTAAGCTTTTTCAATACTACGTTAAATAACTCAGTAAGTATACATCAGAACTACATTAATTTAGTATGTTTAAACTTACTTTACAATTGTGTAGTATTTCAATTTTGGTATAAAATAAAACACCAAGCATTTGATCTGAGATATTGAAATAAAAACTTGGACAAAACCACTAATTATTTAATTTGAGATTTGAAGGAAAATGATACAGAAAACAATATCAGGCTATAAACCAACGAGATTACATAAATTATACAAATCGTCTATCAGATGTCAGTTCTTCCTTTCATATGTGATTCGACCACTTTTATTGTCTGGAAGGGGTCGAATGCGGTAAAGCGACAGATACTCTAAATAGGCGATACGGCAGAATCCCAAGAAACACAAAAGAACGGTAACGGAATCGGAAAGGGTAAACGCACGTGTATATATACATGGAGACTTAAAATATAAACTGAAGATGTAAATAAAAAAAAACCAAAAAGAATAAGTAACAATAAGAAGACAAACAAACATTGCGCCAGTGTAATGGGTTACTTTAGTTGTTAGGCGGATTAATTGTATTCAAGCTCATACAGATATCAAATTGTCCCCAAGGATCAAAGAGGTATTTCAAATAAAATAAGAACTCTTTCTTTGCAACCCTCCGCAGTAAAATTTCCAGAACATAGGGAAAGATTGCACCACAACTGCACTGTTTGTGTGCTCAGAACTTAATGATATATAAAACCATACGACGCCAGGAGTGGAAGAAGAGAAACATTCCAGAACGATTGAGAATAATCGCTGATCAATTCGATACACAGGCAAGATAAGGCCTCTCAATGAACACGTGCACCCTTGTCGGTCACAAGTAAGATCGAGATAGCCAGATCGATCCAATGTAAATGAGACATTGCAACGACAAAAAATATAGCCCAAAAGCGATAAGAGTGACTTTCCACACGATTTTAGAAATACATAAACGCTATTTAATTTGAAGACTAAATAATGCTGGATGAAATAATTTACGAAGAAAAATGCGAAAGCATGAAAACAAACTAATGCAAAATTCGATAAAGCGGGAATTGATATAAAATATTACAATAAAAATATGTGAATATACGTGAATACACTATATACACATACTATAAAGGGTTTTGGGAAACGACAAAATAAAATATACGCAAATTGAAACTTGAATATGATGTCAACTTGCTTTCTAAATTGCCTTGCTCTACTTTTTTGTCATTGTCAATATGAGTAATGACGCCTGATAAGAGTTGTCTCGCATTTTTTCGCAGCTAAGCGTACATATATTCTCAACATGGCCCTTAAACGATAACATAAAGTAGAAAGCTACTTCAAAATTCTTCAGTGATTCTATTAGATGTTATAACTCATCACTCATATGGTAAGAGGACGGAAAATGTTGAAACATATGCGACGCGACACAACATGGCACTTACAAATATTCGTTCAAAGAACTTTGCTGATAATTGGAAAATCATTTGTAATTTTAAAAGGATTGCTCTTATTCAAAACTGGATCTATTTTAGTGAGTTTTCTTTTGTTGAGAAAAGTTGATGTAGTAAATGTTCGATGAATATATATTTATTCAGAGAAATGCCCATGTCAATAAAGGTATCCTTTGAAACAGAAGTAGATCCTGTAATAAAGAAAATTCATGCAGTCTGACTTCATATTAAAGAATACATTCACAAAGGGATTGATAATTTCTTACAGATCATTAATAAAAATCAAACGTGTTGTACGCCATTTCATTTTAAAGTACGTTTCATAACTAGTTGTTCCTTTAAAAGATATATTCTTCTAAAAATCAAAAAACAGTCGTCATTTTACTATGCCTTTGACATATTCGCTCCCAACACAACATTATTATTTTATTATAACATTCATATTATTTTTTATTTGATTTTAGGGACAACCTTATTTTTCTTAAACTAACATTTTCTTTTAATTTTTTATATGCTCCAGAATGTTAACGTTTATAAACAATTAATTTATTATTATTTTTATTTATTATAACACTTAGACAGAACTCCATCAGATATATTTAGTTTCCACAGTTTAATAAAAAAATTTGGTCTTGTAACGATTAATTTTCATTTTTATATAGCCATACTGTTAACAGTAAATGTGATGCCACGACGTGTGGTAATTTCCATTAATACACTCTTAGCGTAAGAATTGGTAAGTATGTAGTAAATGATAGGAGAAATAAACGGCTTCTTCTGTTTTCTTATTAATATTATGCTGATCTCTTGTTATTTAGACACTCGTTGACGTATCGTGGTATGATTTCCAATAAATAATCAACGTTTTCTGTGGTTTTGTATGACAAGCTTCCTGTGTCTATATATCTAGGTTCTTTATGGTAAAGAATAGTAAAACAAAGATGTAAAAAAGGAAGACGCTTGTATAAAAATTGAAAATAATTAAAGGTATACCCACATTTAAAATACTCAAACAGTTTTTAATATACCCAAAAGCTTAAAAATTTTACTCGATCGACTTAAAAAAGCACGAACTCTTGTCTGTTACACGTTTATCTTAATAAAATTAAAATTTAAAAAATAATATTAAATCTGCTACAAAGATTTACGCATATAATAGAAGGAAATTCACGTCAATCTCGGAATACTTTACCTTTGGTCTAGCATAGATGGTTTTAAGTTAAAGACCAAATTTATAAGGGATAGTGCATACCTATGGTTTATGTAATAAAACAATTTTTGAACAAGAATATTATTATAATATTTGTTATACCATATGAAATTAAGAAATAAACCTTAGAAAATAACTAACTGTACGACAATACATATTTATAACATTTCTTGGAATTTTTTGAATTTTTCGTGGTTCTAATTTAATATATATTGTTATATAAGTATTAAAACAACATTAGTAATCTCTGTCAATAAGCACTAACAGCCACAGAAGGAGGTACACCATTTTTAATTTTTATTAAATACTAATAACTATTTATCAATCTGTTTAAGACTTTTGCTGTAGGCAGTTAGAACATAATCTACATTTTTCGTGTAATTTCATAGGATATCACAACCCGTGTCAGTAATGATATAAAGAATCTTCTTGCAGATTTGGCTATATGGTTAACATTTCTATAATCTTACTGCAGCTTCTTCAGCTATCACACGGTGAAACTCGAAAAAAAATTGTATTGGTGTAATTGCTTTGAGAATATTTGTTTATTTGTTTATTAATTTTTTTTGTTTTCAGTTGTATGCAGATTTTTGGTTCCCTTTTCATTATCGAAATTCTGTAATGTATATTTAAGTTAATCAGTCTTTCCCCTCTTTCTTTTTGCGAATGATTATTGCATTTTTAAAGAAATATTAAAATCGGTTACCTAGAATCGATTTTTCAGCACACGCACGATAATCCTCTCACGCAAATAATGACGTTTTAACCATTAATGGCACGAACTATTTCGAACACAGGCATGACGAACATCAATAACCGGATATGTGCCAATTCCAATGTTTCATTAATAACAAAGTTTTCTATGCCGCTTTAAAAGAATGCAAATAACCATTGCTATTGTAAATAATGAACTAAAACGTTGTTTATTCTATTCTAGTATAAGCAAATATTTTATCGATATTTAATTAACCTAGATATTTTCCAATAATTATTTTCTAATTATTCGAAGAAATTCTTGCATTAAAAAAATGTGCTTCTAAATGGTTTCATCTTAGGTATTATATACCGAATATGAGCGTGCTTTTATGTTTGGAACAATAAGAATCCCTTTGCATAATGCTCGTTATAAAGATTTAAGTGAGTTCGGTGGTTGTGGAGAATTTGCGCCGCGAGCTTCAGGTAGAATTTACCTTTTCTGGCGAAGATGCGGCGCAATAGCCTGAGGCTAGGTAGAAGAAGTAATAAAAAGAGGAACTTGCGCCGCAAAGTATTTAGACGGGGCTTGGCGTGTAAAAATAAACAAATAAATGACAAATTAATTGTTATTTTATTGTTAAATAAAGACCGACAATCCATTAATACACTTTATTGCACTATTTTTCGATTTAAGGAGTTTTATGATCTACCCCCGTAGACATAATGCTTCGATAATTGCATTATAATGGCTTGTAATTCAGACAAATATTTTGATTCACCAAATATTGTATATAGAGCCCAAATTTCGATTTTTGAAAATAGTATTACTCAAGCTCTATTAAGTGTACGTATTCTTAAAGTGTTGACTAAATTTAACAGAAAATGGAAAGTGTTTTATTTGAAATAAGTGAAACCACGAAGGGCAAGCCATTATTGACATACAAAAATAGTCAGTATAGGGAAAAAAGAAGAAACAAAAATGGTACTATCACTTGGTCATGTCTCAAAGAAAAAACAAATAAGTGCTCGGGGCGGTTGGTAATTGGCGAGGGACAATTTATTATAAATGAAATTCAATATTCGTGCAGTGGTATCGAAGTAGCTGAAATAGAGATAAAACAGCGCATTCTGAATTGTAGGAAGCGCGTTCGAGAAAATCCACTGTTATCCGGAAGAGAAGTGTATATGGAGGAAATGAGAAATATTTTCGACAAAGGCTACGACTTTGTTGCTAAGGTATCATCCTATTCGTCAAAGAAATCAGGTTTAAATAAAACTAAACAAGCAACTCTAGGCATAAAAAAAGACCCGAAACAAAGGAGCGACATTGATTTGCCTGAGAATTTACTGCTTATGGCAAATAATAGTAGCTTTTTACAAATCCATGATGGGACAGAGGAAAGAATTTTAGTATTTGGTTGTTCTCAGTCCCAAGAAATATTGGAAAACTGTCAAACAGTTTTCATGGACGGAACTTTTAGTAGATGTCCTAAACAATTTCAACAATTGTATACTCTTCATGGAGATATTGGCAGTACGGAAGATGCCACGAATGTTATTCCACTTTTGTATTGTTTTCTGCCCAATAAACAAACGAAAACATACTTCCGACTTTTTGAATTGTTGATGAAGCAAATGCCGAAGTGGAAGCCTAAAGTTATCAAAATAGACTTTGAAGCAAGTGTAATAAAAGTGATACGAAACCTTTTTGGTAACAGTATTATATCAGGGTGTAATTTTCACTATAATCAATGTATTTGGCGAAAAGTGCAAGAAATAGGGCTAATAACTGCATACAAAGAAAATGATTCGGTTAATTGCCATATTAGAATGTGTGCTGCGTTATCGCTTATACCACCAAATATAATCGACGATGCGTGGCTGTGTATCATGGAGAACGCACCTGTATGTGATAAAATTGTCGCGTTCAATAATTATATGGTGGATCAGTGGTTGCAGAATGATAATTTGCCAGTGCATATGTGGAATGTATTCAATCAACGTCACAGGACTAACAATGTTGTGGAAGGTTGGCATAGCAAACTGAACAAAATGATTAGAGAAAGACCCAATTTTTATTCTCTAGTAGAAAAACTGAAGGACGACGCAAAATACAATATGTTTGTAAAGCATCGACTTGATTTAGGTTTGTACGAGACGTCTAGGAAGAAAAAATACATAGACCTCGACAAGAGACTTGAGTTCTGTTATAGTAAATATATTGAAACTGGTGACCTACAAATATACATGAAAAGTTTGTCCCATGTTACAAAATTCATTTAACAAATTCATTTTTTGTAAGCATGTAGATATTAATGTCGAAAAATAATAATAATGCTCGTTTCTTTTTTCTGTTCTTTATGTATGTAATTAGTTTCAGAATATATTCTTTTGACATTGTGATAATTTAACATATTATGACATTTGACCTTTGATAATTAACACAATATTTTTGGCATCTGTCAATTTATTTATGTTTCTTTAAATTCGTAAAATAAAATGATAAATATTTAAAATGTGTTTAATTGAACCGAAAATATCCACAAATTAAAATTAAAAAGACTTTTTTTTTAATTATGCGTTATATACACATATTAATTGCATTGATAAACTTTTCTCCGCTTGTAAATTTACCTGCTTTGCGCGGCGCATATTCCCCACTTAAGCCGATTAGGCGCAAGTTCGCTGGCGCAAATTCGCCGACACCGAGTTCGGTAATACAATAAATATAAAAACTAAAAAACTGAAATAAATTATACTATTACTGATCAATTGCATTACGTTATTGTTATAATAAACTGCTGTTGTATTTGTACCAGAAAAACTAGATACCGATATAAGTTATATACATACATTCCCAGTCATTTGGATAAATATTCAAATGTACTTTTTAATTAAAATGTCCAAAGTTCGAGATTCATGAAATAAGTACATAAACAGTATTGAATATTTGTAATATTCGTAAAGTATTTTAAAATTTGAAAAAAATAATTGTGCTAAAAGTAGGTAAATATGAGTATAACAATAGTAACATGTGCATTAAATGAATATAGTCTATTGTAATTAAATTATAGCAAATTGTTTAAAAGTTTTATGATTGATGTAAATAGATTGTGCGAAATTAATTGTGAAATTGTATTAAATAGGTACATAAGAAATTAGTTATTTAATTAATGTACATTAATAACTAAGCAAGCAGTAAATTTATATACACTACCGGTCATATTTATTTGCCCACCCCAATTTTATGTGTTTCCTGAAATACGGATTATCTTTCGAAAAATTATAATTATTCAACAATATTATTAGCGGAAGTAATTCCATATGAATTTCTACGAAAATCTTAAATTGTTTATGATATATCGTAAAGGTGTCATACATTGGAAAAATACTATAAATATTATATAGGCTAATCCCTACAGTATGAACAGTTTTACCTGCATTTCCGAAAGGTATTATCAATATTGTGTTATTGTACTAACTAATTACAATATTAGGATGTGTTATTGAAAAAGGAAAATAAATTTTATGTTAGTCATCGTTCATCTTTTGTTGCGAAAACAGTGAAATACAGAGTTATTGTGAATATTTTAATGCAATGCCGAAGACGAAGGATTTATCTGTTGAAGTGCGTGCTATGATAATTGCTTATCATCGTACGGGTAAAAGTAATCGCGAAATTTCAAAAGAATTACGATTAAATCGCAGAACCGTTGATTATAACGTTAAAAAATTTGAAGAAAGTGGTACATTTTCCAACAAAAGAAGATCTGGACGACGCAAAGCGACGACATCTGCAGATGACCGGCATCTAATACGGATAAGTAGACGCGATAGACGAAAAACAGCACCAGAAATTGCTGCTGAAATGAATAGAGCGCGTGCTAAACCAATTAGTGTGTCCACGGTACAGAGAAGGTTAAGGCAAGCGGGTTTATACGGAAGAATTGCTCTGCGAAAACCACTACTACGAAAGCAAAACAAGTTAAAACGACTAAATTGGGCTAAAGAACATAAGAATTGGACGATTGATCAGTGGAATAATGTGTTGTGAATACACGAATCGAAGTTTGAACTTTTCGGTAGTAAAAGGCGAATATTCGTAAGAAGATCCGCAGGAGAAAGAGTACTGCCAGAATGTATTGCGCCTACCGTAAAACATGGAGGAAGTTCAGTAATGATTTGGGGGTGTTTTGGTGGAAGATCTGTAGGCGATCTCGTCAAAATTGAGGGAATCCTAAGAAAAGAAGGCTACAAGGAAATTTTAGAAAATAACGCTGTTCCTTCAGGACTAAGGATTCTTGGCGAAAACTTTGTATTTCAACAGGACAACGATCCGAAACACACTTCTAGATTGTGTGGCAATTACTTGCGTCAACTAGAAGAGCAAGGGCAAATCTCTATAATGGTATGGCCAGCTCAAAGTCCTGATCTGAACGCAAGAGAGCTTCTTTGGGAAGAATTGGACCGGAAGGTTCGAGAACGTGCTCTATCATCTACCACTGTATTGTGGGAACAACTTCAAGAAGCCTGGGCACAAATTACAGAAGATACACTGCAAAAATTAATTGAAAGGATGCCGCGGTTATGTGCCGCAATTATCAAAAATAAAGGTGGGCACATTGATGAGAGCAAAATTTAATAATAATTAATGATAAAGTTTTTATATAAGAAAAATGTAACTAAAGGGTTTTCCAATAGGAACTTTTAATTCAATTTGTGAACGCACCCTTTCACTAATCATCGAACTGTCATTGTCAATTTATTCAGTAAACTTAACATTTTCATCATGGTAAAGTACACGAACGAACAACGTCTGCAAATTATAAAAATTTACTACAGAAATTCGGAGTCGGTGACCGCTACTTTAAGAGCGTTAACTCCGATTTTCGGTCGTAATTCTCGCCCTAGTAGACAGGCAGTAACAAGTTTAGTGCAAAAATTTGAGTCCACATATTCGTTCTGTGATGTTGCCGTGCCAGTGAGACAACAGGTTGGTCGAAGTGTCGAAAATATCGCTGCCGTTGCACGTCCGTAGCAAATGATCCCAATCAGTCAATTCCACGTCGTTCTCAAGAGTTGGGCATCGCCCAGACCACTTTATGGCAAATTTTGCGTAAGGATCTTGGTTTACACCCATACAAGATCAAGCTGACTCAAGAATTGAAGCCGATGGACCATTTGAAGCGACGTACGTTCTCCGATTGAGCTATGGAAAAGATGCGCCAAGATGATCAATTTCATGGCAAAATAATTTTCAGTGACGAAGCTCATTTTTGGCTCAGTGGGTTCGTCAATAAGCAAAATATGCGTTATTGGTCGGGTGAAAATTCATATGTGCTTCATGAAACACCACTTCATCCACAAAAAATAACTGTTTGGTGCGGTTTGCATGCCGGCGGCGTCATAGGGCCATATTTTTTCGTCGACGATAATGATCGTCACGTTACTGTGAATGGTAATCGTTATCGCGCCATGATTACCGATTATTTTTGGCCCGAATTGGAAGATATGGACTTGGACAGCATGTGGTTTTAGCAGGACGGTGCCACAAGCCACACAGCACACGTTACATTCGATTTATTGATGAGTAAGTTTGATGAGCGTGTTATCTCAAGAAATGGACCAGTTTATGTTTATTTTATACTATTGTATTGGTACAACAAATAAATTTTCAGTACACATTTGATAGTTTAATAATTTTGGCTAAAACTAAGAGTGGGTAAATAAATATGACCGGTAGTGTATTTAAATTTATGAATTGAAGAAAACAATTAAAAATATTTAATAACTCGCATTTTTATATAAAAAAAGTTATAATGTATCTTAAAACAATTATGTTAAATGTCCAACATGGGTTAATATGTATTCTAAATTATAATTAAATAAATTTTTAAAAACCATATTGTTAGTATCTAGAGATCAAAGGGAGATATTAGTGGAACGATCATATTTGTCAGTAAACCAAGTTCGTAATAAGTACATACCCGCCCCTCTTTATATTTCACCTAAGTAGTCCTGTTGCTTAAATTATTGCTTTATTACTTGTTTTTTTATTTTTTAATTTGTTATCCTTTTACATTTCTTGTTAAGATTTTCTGATAATACGATTCGTTGAATTTAAAATACAGAAATTAGTTTAGAGAGCTGAACAAGGTGGATGATAATCCAAATACACTCGATTCTCGTTTCTGTTTTTTTAAGTTTCATTTGCGGAGCTTATTTGATAATCATGTTACGCAGATAATAGACGCCGACATTTATATTTATTTTAATAAATTCTTTTATGTTATAGTTGTGCAAAAGTTATCAATAAAAAAAATTTTTATTATTTCAATTTTAGTGTCATTTATATGTATACATATGAATTCGCGCGCGTGTGTGTGTGTGCAATATATTTACTTAGTTCATTTCGAATGTATAAGAATTAAAACTTTCATATTTAAGCAGGGCTTAATTGACGAAAATTAACGTTTTGTTTAATTTCATTATCTTTCTCAAATATATTTTACTTATGTTCGAATGGGATATATTTTTACGTATTCTTGTGTATGTATAAGAAATAATATTATATTGCATAATTTCTTTATACGCACAAAGAATGAGCATGTAATGCTATATAAAAATTCTTTTAGTGCGTACTTGTAAAAAAAGGATTATGTATTTATGTATCGAATATATATATATATATATATATATATATATATATATATATATATATATATTGTAACGCTCCTTCCTGAGCTTAAAAAGACAATAGATAAACGTCCTTATCCTTACCTAATAAACGATCCTTTCGCTTGACTTCCAGAGTGTTAACTAGCTCAAGAAATAGACTCAGGGAGTAGGGAGGAGGAGGTTCCTTGTTAGTAAGTTCTAACAGGACGCCTCAATATTGTTACACTGAAAGCCTTTAAGCCAATATTCAAGCGAAGATCAAGAAAAACACGTTCGATGTTTAGTTAACTAACTGGCTGATCAAAAAGAAAAGGAGGTCCTTTTTATAGTAAGAAAAAAAAGTTAATCTCTGTACAAGTTTAATGTATGTTTAATTACTTTTGTAATATATTATATAGATATTATTAAAGATATTAATATTAAATATGTATTTCAAAAAAAGAAAACTCTTACGTAACTGTCAAATCTCTAATATAAATAAATAATAATCTTCTCCTATACGTATAGTTGATTCACGCTTGTGGTATAAAAGAAAATTCAGTAGTATATGTGCCACTTATTGAGCACTTCCCAACAACAACAGAAAAACACAAACAAAATAATTGCAATAAATTTCAGAGGAAAGATAATGTTCAGTTTACGACTGAATTGATAGTTGCTTTAAATAATTGACGCAATGACAAAAAAAGAAAAGACTGACTGTGGTCTATAAAAAGCAAAAATTAAGTGAATTTAAAAAACTATTACAATTGGTTGATGGTAAACTAATTACTTGTTAACGATATAAATTAACAATTATAGCTAACCGTTTAGCGAGCCCTTAATGATGTTAGAGTTAACACATAAAAGTAGGCAATAAATGACTAATAAATCCAGAATTATTAATTAACGTCACCCTTAATTAATTAAAGTGAAACTAATAAATTCATTAAAGTGTATTTTAATAATGAAGGCTATCTTACGAGTTAATAATTAGTTAAGCTATTAAGTTCCATGAAATGTATGAATAGATAGTTACGTAAATACCTTCGGTTAGCTTGCCTTGCTCTTAAATTTACACTGGTACTTAAATAACATAAAGAGGGATTTAAATGATTTTAAATGATTCCGTAACTAAACTGTACGATAGCATATAAACTCAACCGTTGATACCGCCGTCGTAAGTATCAAATAATATTAACAATAAAGTGATATAAAAATAATAGTAAGTACGAACGTCTTTGATACCAGATTTTAGTACTCCAATGCCTCGAGGAGTCAGATCACAGCGATATATCAAATGGCTTCGTTAAACCTTATAACGGCAGATTAAGCTCTGTCTTCTAGATCAGATTAGCGTGGGATTTATCATACACAACAATTCAATCCTTCGATAATTATTACGCTTACATAGACAGGGTGGGAAAGAAAAACTCTAAAGTTAATGTAGAGAAAACAAAGGAATGTAGAACAAACTTTTAAGATTCATATCTCCAGTTAGTTTTAAGGGTTTATTGACAAAATTAATATCGTTCCTTCAATAAAATGCCAATATTAATCCAATTTGAATTCTTTAACCACGTGTCGCGGCTTATCGACTTATCTGACCAATCTGGTAAAGTCGATAAATTAATAAATCTGCTCACAGTATTCCAAAATATCGTTGCAAGAACTATAATTAACAAATCCAATAAAATAAGCACCACTAATAATTCAAAGCCGAACTTTTAAATGGCATAAATGAAGATCTATTTTTAACGATCTCACAGTAATCAATGAAAGAGGACGGCGTTAGCCGACCATTTGCTTTTAACCCACTTAGGGAGTGACCTATTGAGGAAAAAACGCAAACGTGAGAAACAGCAAAATACCGACTCATTATAATGGCCATTAATTGTGAAACAACCGGAAAGAACTTCCAATCAATATTATGAGATTCCATCAATTAAATTCTATTAATTACAAACAAAATTAAAATATTGACGAGATCGTAATGATTCTTCTAACAGATACGAGAGAGCGCTAAGAGTAACAAAGAATAATAAAATGTACTTAATGGAATATCACAAACAGAGATTAAAATTTTATTTTTATATAAATTACGAAAAAGAACATAATTTTATTTTTATGAATTTGTATGCTTTATTTATATATAACTTGTATTTTTCTTTATAACAAGTTTCTAAACGTATCATAAATTCGAATTTAATTTTATTAGTAATAACACATGAAAGGCACTTAACATGTTCTTAATAATTACTCTACATAGTAAAATTTTTAAAAAACGGCAACAGTCAACGATGGAATAATTGGTAATCGCTATCAATGAAAACGAACATTTACCCAAATTTTGTTTACAATTCTTTAGTTTACACCGGCAGCCTTGTTTGTATCTTACTTACGCCCAATACAGTATAAATAATAAAAGGTATTAACAAATATAGTTTTCTGTCTCAGATGAATAAACTTGCCTGCAGCAGTTCGGGCGCAGAGATAACAATTAGAGTTGGGATATTTTTCCCGCGATACAGAATCGTAACAAAGCGATTGTACGCACAAACGAAAGACCTTGCGATGCATGGGTAATCATTAGTATTTACTTACTTTATTCACAGTTGTTGTAGCGTTGCGCAAATTAATAAGACTGACAAAATGTCTGCAGCATGACGTGGGTTTCCACAGTTGTCTTTGAGAGCAACATAGGCCATGTTAAAAAGATGTTCTCATATTTAGAAAATGATCGCTTGACATCTATGGATCTAATACACGCATAATTAAAATAATTTTTGTAAATAATTACTAAAAAGTTGTTCTCAAGTTTAAAAAATGACCGCTTGACATTTATGGATCTAATACGCGCATAATTAAAATAATTTTTAGAAATAAATAACAGATCTATACATGCATCATTATAAATTTGTCTTAATCTGATAAAATCACAATCTTTGTTTATAACACTCAAACTTTTCTTCAACCAACCTATTTTTTATGCCACTTGCAGCACATAGCAGTGAGTGTACATTGTTCAAAATTTGCATAGACTTCACGACAATTCAATGTTTTGAAATTTTTCTCTTGAATCAAATAAACCTTTATAATTGTCATAAATTTGATTTAAATCGGTTTCGACGAAAGTATTTTCAAATGTTCTGTGGTTTCCCTCAATTGTTTCAGCTTCGTTAAGTTTGAATAGTTGAACCACAGATTCTATTTGTTGGAAATTCTCGCAATAATAGAAAGCCGCTTTCAACCGTGTTCCTTAACGTGTAAGAATTTGATCTGGTGGCTCAGGAATACCGGAGCAACGGCTGTGGAATTCTCGAATTAATTTTTGAGTTTTGAAAAACATTTTTTTTGGTATATGAAATTAATGCATCCACCTCTGATTAACATTGTCGAATACTTTATGCTACAAGGTGTAAAGCATGAACTTTACGCGTTACATGTAAGAGCCTCTCACACTTGTATCTAAGGGAACAGCCTACACTACTCATTGTCATTGCACCTTCGTTCACAAACATCAATAGTTGGTCAGTTAAAAGTTGAAATTTTTTTAGCATATCTAGGCACGACCTTTAAAATTACTTCGCCAGTGCACTTTCCTAATCTTTTGCTAGCTAATACAATGGGAAATGTCTCTTTAGCAGAATCTAGAGCACACACTATAATATTGAAAATATAATGCTTTTTTCGATCTGTCGTTTCATCGACATATAACGATAGCTGTTTATCTTTTACTACAGCTTTGATTATGTTTTCGATATTTTTATGTAAAGTTGAACTCTAGCTCTGTAACGCTTTTTCGGATGGAAGCTTCAAGTTGGGATTGTATTTTATTACAGTAAATCAAATATAAGTTGCGTTTTAGGTTATTTTTCTTATTTTGGGATTTACTGGGAACTCTTGACACATTACTCTTTGAATTAACAAAAAAAAACTAAAATTATATACCAGTTTCTGCTATCCCCAAAACCTTCTCGATGCTTTTGTAAATACATTCAAATTATATAACGATTTTGATTTCTGAAGCACAATAAGGTCACAATTCATTTCGATCTTCTTAAAGAAGTTAATAGCCAAAATCTCTAACAAACATCTTGCTGAAATTTTTTCTACTTTGTACCTTGATCCTTGAAAAGAATCAGAACTTGTGCAATTATATGGAAATACCTGTAATTAAAGCAAAGTAGCAAAGTAGGTAACAATTTTACTAAAATATTCGATAATGTTATTTATTCAAACCTACTCCATAATTGCAAATAAATATAAATAATTTTACTAACTTACTATTACTACTTACTAACAAAAAACCAAATTGACGAATGGTCTTTTTTAAGTGGAATAATAAGCTACGCTTGTGGTACATAATTAAGAGAGAAATTTGTATAATGTTAATTGAATCTTTTTTCATGTTTTTCATAATTAAAAATTATTTTTGCTAAATTCAAATTTTTACTATAATATATATCATGTTATAGGAGTTAGATAATTTTCGTACATTTAATGTATAGTAAAATAAAAGAAACAAAGATAAATTATACATATACATATTAAAACATGTACCTTGGTATACAACTCCGAAGACCAAAATGTCGGTGTTGAATAAAAAGTGATTAATCTGAATACTCAAATCCTTTCCATTCTTTTGTTGCACATATCCCTCGAGACTACAATTTTCATTAGATTGCGTTAAATGTTCTTCGGTGGTCTCATGATATATGCCAGTTAATTCAGGCGGACCAGGTGACCGACCAGGTGCGGGATCTCTTTGAAGTAAAGCACCTGATCCTGTATTAACGGTAGACATTCCGTTGCAAGAGTACTTGTCTGTCACCAATAACGTTACTAGTAGAATTATAATTCCTATTTCGCACATTTTCATGAAAATCAATTGTTCAATATCACTATAACATTAACGCGACTCTGATAACTTTAAAATTAGTGTTAACCCATTTGCCAACAGTCGTGAGATTTACTATATATGTATCAAATTAAATAAAAAATATATATTTTTTATTTACATAATATAATAATATAGTTATACCTGCAACCAAATAAAAAAATTTCTTTTAGAATTAAGTTTCTTTTGCAAGAAATTCTGTGTAAAATACTATAAAAACTTCAGTTGGTATTTATGTTTATTAAAAACAAATTTTTTCTAAGTCAATCCTAGACTGATGTTAGTTTAAATGTTCTAAAAAAATAATGAGTTAAGGGACTTAAAGAATTGACTAACATCGGTATTGTTAACACTCGACTGATTAGACCTTATCTAAAGTTTCCCCAGTTTTGATTACTTTACTACTGATCTTTCGAATCCAAGTGCATCGCTTTCTAAAGTTTCTAAAGTTCTTTTTTTCAACATTTTTATTTTAGTATTTCATAGACTGTCAGTCTGTCAATACGTTTTTATTGCAAATAATTGAGACTTACCCTAGTGAACGAAATTTTTTATCTTTCTGGTTATATCATATCGAATCCATTATTTTTACTGCAAGAAACAAATTAACAAAATTGTCTTGGAAACAGTGATACAACAAGAAAAAAGAAGGCTGGTTTATATTCTTATGGTATCGAGTTTTATTTGTTTCCTGATTTGGTTGACAGCTGCTTTTTTTCGTATTATTAAAAATATTACACACTATATAAGTTTATTTATTATTATAAATAAAGGTAGTTCATCTAATTTTCTTTAATATTTTGTTTACAGAAAACGTAGCTAGAAGTGATATTTGACTAGTATTAGTCATAGTTGTAAATTATATAAAATTTGTTTTGCGCAGTTTATTTTCTTTTCAAGGTTTTGAAATAACTCATTTTACATAAAAAAATGTTTTGGCAAAACTTTATTTCCGATGTGATTATAAGTGGTGTATGGGTCTATTCACTACAGGTCTAATTTAAAGAATTTCATGTGGAATTCCAAAATTTTGCAGTAGAGTACGTACAATTAAAAAGAAGAAGTTTAAACAGAGCTGTGAAAGTATTTTCTGAAACTGGTAGCCTTATGAAAATTAGTCAGTAGACATGTTAAGAAGCTGTACCAGAAGTGAATAATAATAATAATAATAATAATAATAATCTAGGATAAGATTTTATCTACTTATATATTCCAACAGGTAGAAGCCCAATAACAGCAAAAATAAATTGATAACAATAAATCTATTATTATTATTCATGATGAAAAAAATTAAATAAAGTATGCATAAAGTTTCGCCTAAGGAAATATGTTGAAATCATTGGAGCAGTACTGTTATTAGCAACGTAGCACTTCGACGAATAAGACTGACAGAGGCACTAACTAGACCAAGTTTATGTAGCAATATTTCATGATTTATGCTATCGAAAGATCCGTATAGATTACATCTACTCGTCCACGCCTGTCCACAGATTTCACATACGTATTGTATGGCGATAGTCAAAATTGGGGAGAGCGGATCAACCAGAAATAAAGCCATGCTGGTTTGATGAGATAAAGAAACAAATGTTACTAAAAAGCCTAAAATACGATACGTTTTCGTAAACTTTTGCAAAGTTAGAAATAATAGGTATTGGTTTGTAATTATCCTGAGATGCACGGTCTGTCTTTTTGTGGCCTGAAGCAATTCCTGTAGTTTTCCATCGATTAGGAAGGATGCACGATGATATGGAAAGATTGGCAATAAATAACCTTAAGAGAATTAAGAAGATAGGAAATGAATTGTCTCTCGCTGTAAATTAGTTAGGAAAATAACTAATTAACTGATCTTCCATAGTGAGTGAAAAAGGGTGCGGCGAAGAATTATTAAATGATTTACTATGATGGAAAGAATCTGCAACAGACGCAAATGCAGATGAGAATGTATCTGCGAAAACACTAATAATTTGGTGAGGGTCCTCAAAATCGTTTCCATTGTTGTCATAAAATTTGTTTGTTAAATTAAATTAACCTTTGTGCTGATATAAGTCACGTATTATTAAAAAAATATTTACAACTTTGTGCATATCGTGTCACAGCAACACAAGAATTATTAGAATTTGACTATCCACAAAGACCATAATTTATAATGGGTTTATAAACATGACTAACAATGAAGAAGTTTTGTAAAGAGTGATTTTTTAATGACCAAGTATGGTTTTATAAATCGGAATACTCAAAATGCGAGAATTCTTATGCAATTATTAAAGTAGAGATATGTCCAGGAAAAAAAATGGTATTTAGACAGTGCTGAGCTAAAGACGATAACTGGACCAATATTTTTGCAAGGTAATTTTCTGGCAAACGAAATCAATTGTATTATATCTGAAATTTTGGATAGGAGCATCAACTGTTCAAAGGCATCGCACAGAAATTTGTCAGTTACGTGATAATGGTTATTATAAATGTCATACACATTTAAAATAAACAAGAAATGTATTCAAAACGTGAAACAATAGACAGACATGTGTCTCACTAAATTATAAAATCACTGATTAAAAAATATTTCCGGCATTAATACTTAACGGCAATTTTAATGTAAAAGCAAAAAAAAACTGCGTAACTCCCGAAAACAGAAATGGAACATTATTTCATTTTAAGAAATTGTAAAAAAATATACATTGAAGCTCTGGATAAATTATGACGTTGTGGAAAAGTAAATAAATTAAAGAAAAAAGAATAATATAATTAGTCAATAGAAATGTGGAAATTATTAAACCAATGATTGGTAAAAAACAAAATTTAATGTTTATTTAATTACCCTACGACATCACATAATGTGTTAGTTCACTACTAACGAAACGACGATTGGAGAACTTGCATACATAAACTTGCCGTTATTGAATTTTTCTGGAAGTTCTCTCGAACTAAATCAAATAAAAACATATGTAAGCTCTTGAAGAATATCGTAATAAAAAGAACCCAACAAACAAGGTTTGATAAGTAACCTTGAAAAGGTCTGATGAAGTAGAACCACGAGGAAATAAAAGCCATTAGAATAAGGTCAAATCAAAGCATACTATAAAATTAACTACTGCTAATAAATATTTCTTAAACATACTTTAATTTTTTTGTATATGAGTAAATACATATTTTGATTATGTACTTTATTCATCAGAAAATAACATATATAGCATGAAAATATATTTTATTAAAGCAAACGGAAGTGAATAATTGCTTACATTATTTTATTTGAATACACCACCAAGTCAATCATATCTTTAATAATTATGAGTTTATTTTTAATTTTTAACTTTATAATTTTATTCCCTTACAATATTTATTGTAAACAACTTGTGGAGCTGATAAGGCGATTAATAGAATGTTTTTGCTCGTTTGTAAGGTTTACTGATGAAGAACTTGTTTATATATGCATTTATTATTACAATTTGTGATTTTTTCTATAAATTAATTTATATATAAATACCTCTCATTTTCTAAAATTAAAATGATACTGAATGCGAAATAGTAAATGCAGGTTTACGTGTACATGCTACACTTTGTCGATTTTAAGTAATAGAAATGATTACGAACGCAATTGTAACTTGATAAGCGCTTAGATAACGATATAAAATAGAAATGAAACATTAATTTTAAAATGATAATTCTAGAGTCTATGTATGCATTAGGTAATTTGCATCGCAACATGTAAGCTTGTTTCAAACGAGAGTATCAAGTGTTTAATTAAAAAGTGCGCTTAGTTTAATTTAATATTTTATTATAAGAAAACGTAACTAAAAGGGAACATGTTTTTTATTTTATATACATAAATTCAAGTAACGTTTGGTTAATATCAGTCATAGTTGCCAGATTTATAAGATTGTCTTTTTCAGTTTAATATATTTCCAGAATTTTAAAATGGCTATCACTTTATAAGATTTTTTAGTTCAAGCTTGTCTTCGAAGTCGTAATAAAAGCTAAAGTAAAAAAATTGGCGTTAAGTCATAGGCAACAAATTAGACCAATATCTTTATAAAGTGATGTTCCAGCAAACGAAATCATTATCAATATATTCTTTATTTTATTTACTATAGGAACATTGACTGCTCGAAGATGTCGAACAGAAATGTTACAAGCTTTTATTTATTATGTTACGTGCAAGATGGGACATATCGTCACTGTAGAGTAGAAACATTGAATATTCTAAAATAAGTTTTTGGTGACCGTATAATTAGTCGAAATACAGAAATTTCTTATGATATAAAACCGGATGAGATCTTCTGGTAATGTATATTTCAAACAGTTGCATTGAATTTAAATGAAATACATGTTATACAACAAGTAATTGAAACGCATGGAAATTAATGACCAGATAATATCGTCAAAAGTTTTAAACGGAGAATTTTAAGATGTATTGACCAAGAAAGATAGCACTTTCTACATTTATGGTATTGTAATTTTGATTCTGATTCAATAAAGTTAATTTCAGTTGCCTATTATTTATTAATTAGTTTTGCATTTACGTACGTATGAGAATGCAGAAGCATAAGTGGCTTTGGAATTAAAATAGTTATGTTTAATTTAAGACACATTTCAAAATATTTAGAGAATATTAAAGACAACCTTACAATTGCAAACATAATGTAGCCTAACGTCGCTAATAATTTTCTGTCTTTGACCTTAATAACATATTCGTTACGTAACAAAATAAAAATGTCATTAAATTTAACAAGAAATAAAATTATCAGTTCGGATATTACCTTTGTTGTGTAGCCTTAAGTCTATTTCGAGTCAATTTTGATTCGATTCAAAATATTAAACCCGTATTTTGCTAAATAAATTTAAGACAATATTTAATATATAAAAGAAAATCGATCATCGTCATTATTTTATAGAGCTCTCGAGTTCGTTTAATTACTCAATTAAATAATGCTTTAGTATCATAATTTTATTACCTAATCTTAATTTATGATGCGGAATAATGAAAGCAAAATAAAATAATCTTAGACTAATTATAATAAAACTTCTTAAACAAGCTGTATTGTTTCCTAATGAATAAATATTGCTTTTATATATACTTAAAATATTTAGACTACATTTACTATAATTGAATGAACAAGATTTTTAGTTCAAACAATGCTGGATAAGTTGCTAATGATAGAAAATTAAGAATTGATATTTTGTTGAAATAACATTTGAATATATTTGAATATTTTGGGCCTTATAGGAATCGTATATTATTTCAGAAGTGTTTGAATTATATTTCGGAGCAATAGGTATTATTATAATTTCAGGGTTGCGATTATATGTATTCTCACCTTCATTGCAAATGGGTTAAAATTCTAACATTGTAATTTCCAATACACTTAAATTCTACTGAAATCCTATTGAATTATCTTCTGAACTATTTTATGCACTTAAACAACTATAGCTTATTGCAGCTGTAGCAAATCAAAACATGTGACAAATATGATTAAAAGCACATCAAAATTCTTTTTAAACTCATACGTATACCAATTGGTTTCGTCATTCTGTTTACAACAAAGCGCTACCGATTTTATTTTTAATTTATTTCCGCACTTTGATTTTTTTGAAAATTTTCGAAGTCGGTAATTTTACTCTACTGTAATTTGTTAACAGAAAAAAGTTACTATATGAGATATACATTTAAATATTTTTGCTGGCGAGTTAAATGTGTTAAGTATATATTGCATGCAGACGCAAAGGATGCAAGCAAGTGGCAAAGAGGCCGGACGCACTGAAACTGCGCGAAACTGAGCGCCCGCTTGGCGGCAACCCGCCTCACTCACCCCTATTCGATCGATTTAATACTTACACATAAATATCACCGGGCCTCGGAGCTCTACCTGTCTGACATGCATATTATAACAAAGACGCATTGAAAACTAATCGAATTATTGGAACCAGTTTCTAATCGCGAAACAGAAATAATGACAACTTTCGCATTAGTGAATTTGTATATTTCAACATAAATTTTAGCAACACTTGTATATTGTACAGTTTTTTCATTTGATATGTGTATTCCAAAAATGTACGTCCACATATAAAAATATACATCAAATTGTACTTACTTAATGTGTGTGCCGAAAAGAGTATAATTTAAATGTGTTCGTCATTTAAGATATCCGATGCAAGATCTACATATTAAACGAAATTAAGTAGAAAATAAACAGAGGATTGGACACAAAGAAAGACGAGTCAGAAAACAAAACTATTTCGATTCAGTGATTCCGTGTTAAACGGCATCCATCTAAACATAAACCTAATTACCCTCTTTCTAATTGGCCTAAGAGCGTATTACAGAGAATATTTATTAGTATTATTCAATATTAAATCTATAATAATAACAGAAAAATTTTACTTATGACCTTAGCGTTATGTAAATAGTGACAATAATCAACATAACTGACATTTTAGTCGGCTCCTTGTATTAATTGTGGTTTTAGAATTGATAAAGATAAATTAATGGTAGATTTGTACCTCTATTTTGTCGAAATCGATGTCCGTCTTAATTGAAAAATTACCAAAAATTAGAAATAATTTTGTAATAGAATGTTAGAATAATATAGCTGTTATGTTTGTGATATACCGCGAAAAAATCCCTCCTCACGTTTGTGTTAACAATATCCCTTGACATTAGATAATTTCAAAAATATGAAGTGCAAAGTTCACGCGTTCGAAGCTATGGGGAAATAACATATTTGGAGTATCTACTTCAACTTGTAACCTTTTTCTAAATTTAAAAATGATTTATTTTATACTAAGTAAGATATAACTGTAACATAACAAATGATAACTGTCAAAATTTTACTTCAAATAAATTAAAAATGTCACTAATTTTTATGTTAAAATAGACGACTCCAAATAAAAATTAAATTGAAGGTACGATATATGCCCACAGAATTTGTATATCATCGAAACCATGATATGCAAATTCTATGAACATGTTGCCTCTGAAAATGTTACTGTTTACTAACGTAAATTTATAAGTAAAATATCCCAACGGTGCTGTATGATGCTTGGAAGCAACCCGAGCGTGATAGCGCGAAGTGTTTATAAAAGCGTTATCAGTTGATTATACAGAGGAAAAAATATTGGAATATGCGAAAGCGGTCAATGGATACCTATAGTAATTGTATCCCGAATTACATAAATATTATAATTTTTTAATTAAAATTATTGATTAATTAACTTACAAAATATAGTATAATTCGGCTTGTAGACTTCCGCGTTGTCTATACTTCTTTCATCTTGTGTAGTAGTTTACAAATTAAGAAATTGTAAAAATATACTATATAAAATTATAAAATTGTATAATGGTCTTTGTAAAAAATGAAATAACTAAAAAGAAGAGAATAACTTATATTTAATTTCTGCTGCTTTTGGATAATCAAGAAAGCATATAACATACATTTCTGATTGGTTTGTTGGTAAGCTCATAACCATTTTTGCAACAGATGGCGCTAGTTCATTTTCGTAAGTGTTACAATTATTTACATCTATTTTTGTGCTATACCATATAACAATTAACTTCTATTTTGGAAAAGAATTGAGCTATTTGGTTGAGTATTTGAAATTCTCTTAAAAAGTCAAAAATGGAAACCAGAATGAGCATTTTCGTTATATTTTATATTTCTGCCTGCGTAAGGGGAAGAACACTTGACAGCGCTCCTCGGTCGGGGTGGTCAACTACACGACACATGACACGAGAGACTGCAAAACATTCATGATTCGAGCGTTCAGGACCACATAAAATGATTAAGATACGTAGACAAGATCGATATATGGATTCCTCATGAACCCAAAGCAATTTACTTAACGACGCGGGTAAGTATCTGCGACATGCACCTTTAGGTCGCGATAACGCAGTGGTAAGAGCAACAGCAAAATATTTTCCGATTAGTTGGGCACTCGCCACACAAAATGAAAACGTTAGGAAAACGATTTTTGCCTCAATCGTCTAATCATTGAAAGCAGACATTTATTAGAGGAAGGTTATGCTCAATGAGGTGGGATTTTAGAGCTATATTTCGAGCTCCTGCCAGGAAACGAAACAATTAATTCAAGTGTGTACTCTCGGCAGCTGTGCAATTTAAAAGAATCTATCCTTCAAAAACCTGCAGGATTTGCTACTCGTAAAGGAGTGGTATTTTTATTATGTCAATGTAAGACCACACACAAGTTTAGTTGCCAATGTAAGAAAGACTGGCTCTTGGATGGGACGTGCTGCCGCACTCGCCAAGCTCGCTGGTTCTTGCTTTTTGAGACTACTTAATTCGTTCAGATGAGACTGTGAAACAGCACATTGTAATGTTTTTCCGATAAAGGCAGGTTCTTCTGTGAAAGAGGAACTATGACGCCGACCGAAAAAGGATTATCGAAGACACCGGGAGTAGAGGGACTCTCGAACCTCCTCATTGACCTTGACCACAATGCATGTTGGAACGGTCAAAGTCAATGAGGAGGTTCTAGAATCGACTGAGGCCGAAGAGGTTTTAGTGTTAAGATCATTTCAAGGTTAAGGTCATTTCAATGTCGACGGTAATGAGGAGGTTTTAGAATCGGCTAAGCCTGAGGTTCAAGGTTAAGGTCATTTCAATGTCGACGGTAATGAGGAGGTTTTAGAATCGGCTAAGCCCGAGGGTGTAATTACGTGCGTGAAGAAAGATATATAAAGGTAGAGTTATGGAATTATTCTCAGT